>LOEQ01004831.1:50524-75206 GCA_001685075.1 Bramus lutescens | reverse complement strand
GAGAGAGAGAGAGAGAGAGAGAGAGAGAGACTCTTCTGGGATTATTTTTAATCTAAGTTTTGGAAAAGGAATGGAAAAGGAAATAACTTACTCTAGAATTCTGCTAGGATGTGATATAATTGAGCATAAGAAAGATTAATTTTAGCAATAAACTCCATCTATTTTTAGTAATGCACATCTTTAGTGTAAACAATATACCCCATCCCAAGTGCTTCAAGTACTTACGCTTGTCCATATGAAGATGCTATGATGTCGTTAGTAAAGGACATTAAAATCACATTTTTGTGAATCAATTTGGGGCAATAAGATGGATATGTCATAATTCAAGTACCAACTCGGCTTGTATATGCCTTTCAGAGTGTTTCATGATATTGGGAGGGGTTAGCCACCCATTTTTAACATCTGTTAACTTTTTTGAGATGTACTTCTCATAGTAACAAATCACTCATGATAGGGATACAATCTGTTATTACTTAGTGTATTCCTAGGATATATGCAACCATCAACATGATTAATTTTAGGATATTTTACCACTCCAGAAGGAATTCCACCCCAATAAGAAGCGATTTCTCCTTTAAAGTACTTTCAGGAGGTCTGGAGTCTGAGGTTCTTTAGTATACAAGCTCCGTGCAGATTAACCAACTCATGAAATTTTAGATTATTTTTATTAAGCAGATACATTATTTATTTCCCCAGAGTTATTACATAAATACCATGTATATCTGTTTGCATTGCATTATAAAACTATATCTGCTTGTTTCCAAATCATAGCCCTGGACTCTTTAACACACCAAGCCTAACTGGGATGTCTAAATGCATTATTACTTCTTTTAAAATGTTTATTATCTTAAACATTTTTTAAACAGAGTCAAGAGTTCTACTGGGAAGCTCTGGTGTGAAAATGTTCTTGGGAAAAAAGATGCAGGTTATAATTTTCTAAAAATTAATGAATAGGTTTTAGGCCTGACATATTTAAAAAAAAAAACAACCTTATCAGTTATCAAGTGTGGTGTATCAGGCCTGTGCTCCCAGCACTTAGCAGACTGAGGCGTAACACAAGCTTGAGGCTGTCCTAGGATACACTGGGAGACGCCGTCATAAAAATAACTAAGTAAGGGGCTGGGGAGATGGGTCAGTGGGTAAAAGGATTTGTTGTTGTTCCTCTGGACCCTTGTTTGGTTCCCAGCACCTACGTTTGGCAGCCCACTGCTACCTGTAACTCCAGCTTTCAGGGATTCAACACCCTCTTCTGGTCTCTATGAACCCCCAAACTCATACACACACAACACACACACAAATAGAATGAAAACCAAACAAATAACTAAAAGTATTCACCCAAACCAGTTATATTTTTATAATGCCATTTTTCTCCTACATGCAGTAATGATGGTCTTCAGGAGCTGTTGATAGGTATCTCTGTGTAATTGTCTTAGGAAATAAGTGGCTTTTCTCTTGACACAGAGATTTGTTGTGGAAATTTAGGGGTATTATTTAACTATATTAATTTCAAGTCTTGGCTATTCTTATAGGTGTAAGATGGAATCTCAGAGTTGTTTTGATTTGCATTTCTCAGATGACTAGGATGTTGAGCATTTCCTTAAGTGTCTTTCAGCCATTTTAGATTCTTCTGCTGAGAGTTCTCTGTTTAGGTCTGTATTCCATTATTTTTTATTGGATTATTTGGTTTTTTTTTGATGACCAATTTCTTGAGTTCTTTGTGTATTTTGGAGATCAGACCTCTGTTTGATGTGGGGTTGGTAAAGAACTTTTCTCATTCTGTAGGCTGCTGTTTTGTTTTGTTGACCATGTCCTTTGCTTTAATTTCAAGGCTATGTTTTTAAGAAAATGGTCTATTATTTTCACTTTGCAGTAACTAATTAGTGAGGTAGATGCAATATTTATCAAAGTCTCTTATATGTCTCCCTGAACTGATATTGCTATTATATGTTCATAAAAAATTATAAACTTAAGGATTCAAATTCATCAACTGTTTTTCCCAATTATTTTTCTTCTGTAGCAAATACAACACTGAAAGGGAAATGAAATAACTCCTGCTATAATTAAACTTTGCTTTTAAGTTATTTTTTAACAAATTTCATTATAGATTGATAATTAATGTTTCATTAAGTATCATAATATGCTAAAAATGTCAATAAGATTCAAAATTCTGTAGTTGTACTGTAATGTGTTCTTTTGGTATAGTTAATATGTTCCAGGAGCAGAGTGATGGTAGCTTAGTGCCAGTAAGAAGATGCTTAAACTGTCTCAGTGGATTTTCTTAGGTAGGAAGTGCTTTTTGTAAATATAAAGGCTGTATCTTCTCATGAAAGACCTGTTGATTCCACGATGTTAGCCAGCTATCTTTACTAAGACACTTCAGGATGCTAAATATAGTCCACTTCAGTTAAATATGGATGTTTTAAAAAAGAAAATCCCAGCTAGTCTGCAACAGAAGGACATTTTGTGTGACAATATTTTGCATGATTAAAAATTTAAACAGAATAACAGCTATTTATATTTACAGTTACATGAGAGTAATTACTAAAGCAGACAAAATACTTAGAGCATCATTTAATAATGTTTTCCTTTAGCAAAGGTGCCAAAATGGTTATTTGCATAATTTTCACAATTTGTACTGAAACAGCTAAGGGAAATTGGGAGGCCATGCCTCCCCAAACACCTTTTTTTCTTCTTTGGGAAATATGGGGAAGAGAGACTCATAGATCATAACACTTCATTTTTGTATAATTTTCCATAAATGCAAAAGCCCTCATGTCAAAGCCATCAGGTGAAGGAGACAAAACCCATTCATACTTTCTCTTTTGGGGTCTTTATTTTAATGGTCAGCCCAGCCCAACTTCAAGGCTCCTAATTATAACATTTACCAGTTCAAAGATTAACCTTGGAGAGGGGCATTCTGGGCTGTTGGTAACTTGATCAGCTTGGTCTTCTGTGGGTCCCTTGCTCTGGTTCTTTGTATCCCAGGAGGGAGATGGTATCTGGCACATTCCTAGGATGACTGGAAGATAGCAGCCTCTGCATTGCAGGACCCAAAGACTGTGAACTCTGTTAGCTGAAATGCCACGCTAGGGGAAGCCAGGTCGACATTAAACCAGCTTCAGCTGGAGGGAGTGCCATGCAAGTAGACCCGAATTTGAGAGCTGGGACCCAAGTGCAAATTTGTCCCTCCTTCATACCTTAATAAAAGCAGAGTGTTAACTGTGGACGAGGGCATTTGAGAGGTCAGTAAAATTGAATCATTCGAGTGCCCAGAAGGGCTTTATTATGATGGACCGTGAATAACTCCAGAAGGTACCCTGTACGTGCCTATGTGCTTATCAGGTAACAGAGGAACAAGTACAGGCTTTTATCCTGTACCACAGAGAGCCAGCATTCTGCTGAGTTATAATGGCAGAGGGGTATGCATCCCACTGGATTCCGGCAGTACTCTCCAGAGCATTCTGTAGGAGACTTAGGAGCATAGATATCCTTCCTTAAAAATTCTAAAAGTCCTAACTGAAGTCTATATGTACACACACACACACACACACACACACACACTACATCTATACTTTTCAGAGGAGAATGAATGAAATCTATATACTTCAAAAGAGAATAACCAAATGAAGTGGAGAATAGACCTAACATCTTGCCAGCTCCCCTTCACTTCTGCTATAAAGGATTAGCAAGTTCCAGTCAATAAACAAAGCCCTTTTATGGCTCCTAGCGGGTAAATTGAGGGGACTGATTTGGTCAAGGACCAGTATGAGGATGTTTCTGTTCAACAGCTAGCAGGATTCAACATGCTATGGAAAATACAGGCATGCAAAACTATACTCCGACACTCATGTTGCCAGCTAAAGCCTAAAACACAGCCACATTTACATATGTGTCCATCTGTCTGTTTTTACACTTTATTTTTCCAACCAGTGGGTGAAGTGGTTTTCATCCAAGCTGCAGTCTGATTTTTTCCCCTCACCCACCATTTCCCATTCTATCCTATAGATGCATATTTTAAGGCGTGTGCTATTCGTCCCTGGACAAGCATTAGCATAGCCTGTGCAGGGACCTGCCCCTTCCCTGGAAAGTTGAGCCATCTCTGTGGATCTGCACACTCTACAGCTGCCCATACCAGCTAGAGTATCTCGGATGTCTCTTGAACAGTCGGGAGTCCCAGGGGTCTCATCCTGTGCCCCCATGTCTGGCCTGGGCCATGCTGCCACCGTCACAATCCAGGGCGAGCCAGCGGGGAGAATGGAAGTGCTTTGCCTCTCTTCAGTGGAGAGCCTTCGTAAATCCCGTGTAAATAGAAAGAGGAGTACAAAGAATGAGCCCCTGCAGCTCTGAGCTTCTGGAGCCATTTGGAGCTGAATTTGCTAAATGCTGCTTATACCGCCTGAGAAGTTGAAGAGAAAGGACCATAAAATCCCCTCTCTTTCTTTCCCTTTCTGTTTGTCCCCCCCCCCTTGGGGGGGAGGGTGTTGAGGACCAGGGAAGCCGAGGTAAAGCCTTGTTTTTCAGTGCTCTTTTGAGTGTGAAAAAGGTGGCCTGGGTCACTGTCCCCTCTTTAGTGTCAGAAGACCCACACAGCTAGTAAATGTTGCATGCAAACGAAAGCGTTCATCCCTTCTGTTTCCTTCCTTGCTTGTGGGCCGTGAACTCGTCTCTTGGAAAAAAAAAATCACAGAAAAAGTTTGCTTGAACGTATCCGGACGGTTAAGCCCAGCAGGAGAGTAAGAGAGACCAGTGATTAGCACAACTCATTGCTGCCCTGCCTTCCCCTGAATTTCTTGGAGTACTCACCACCCCCCAACTGTCCTGATGTGAAAAGAAATTAATAATAATAATAATAATAATAATAATAATAAATTTCTTGTGGAAAACATTGACTTTCCTGATGGTTCTTGGAAAGTAGCTTTTGCAAGGCTATATTCTGAAACAGAACCAGACCGAAGCTTCCCTTCTTCTCTCTTTCTTACTTGCAATCTTGGTACAGTTTTCTCAGTGGGAGGCCCTAAATTAAACTCCTGGAAGGACCCCCTGACAACCAGCAAGAAAATATCTTTTGAGTGTTGATGCATTTTAGCCCTGTTTTCTAAGTACTATTTTAAGAGGGACAAGGAACCAAGAAATGAAAGAACGTTAGTTCCCAAAATACTGTGTGGCCTTCAGATGGCTTCAGGGTACACTTTCTTTTTAACTGCAATGCTTCTACTGTCCCAAAGTGTGTGAGCAGTGCGTGCCTCCCTCTCTGCTAGCACCCCTCCTTCTAAGAGAAAAGGGCAGGTTTGAGATGGGGGTGCCATCTTCTCCACAGACAATCCGTGATACATGTCCTGGTGCAGGCTATCTGGTGACAATCAAACATATTCCCACACTATGCAGTGCAGAGCCTAGCTAAACCTAGCACCCCTCAGGGAAGGGAGAGTGGAGGGAGGAGGAGCCCCAGGCTCACTGAATCACCCACCCCATTGAGCATTTTTCTTCAAAACAGGGGACAGTCTTCTCAGATCCTAAACTCTACCTAGTGGCTTTTCCTACCAGTACACTCATTCAGTTAACTTTTGATTGTTGGCCTTATGCTCACGGGTAAAGCATGGGTAATCTCTGAGACCCACACCTTCATGAGGAAATAAATTGAAAACAAAAGAATAAGCATCTGAGGAAGCCAAGAACACAGCACCTCAACTCTCAGACAGGACCTAGGAACAAACCACAAAACCGACATTTTCACTAGGACCTGAAGGCTGAATAGGAGCTTGCTAGCAAAGAGTACTAGAAACTGGGAAGGAAATGGAGAGAACGGACGGGCACAGCAGGCCAACGGGAAGGAGTAAAGGTTTGGACTCTTCAAAGGCTCCTTGACGTAGTCTTGAAAACTTGGTTGATTTTTCTGTTTCATACTCATTTAATGCAAATCTTAGGTCTATAAGGAAAAGATGACCTTATATAGATAATAGGTACTTTTTTTAAAAAATATTATTCCTATTTTATGTGTACTGGTGTTTTGCCTGCTTGTATGTCTTTATAAGGGTGTCCAGTCCTCTGAAACTGGAGTCACAGACAGTTGTGAACTGCCATGTGAGTGCTGAGAATTGAACCCGGGTCCTATGGACGATCAGCTAGTGTTCTCAACTGCTCAACCATCTCTCTAGCCTAGATACTCTTGGTTTTGTAAAAAATGCACCTAGTGATTTTTTGGGTGCATATTTCTTTTTGTGTTTGTATTAAAGAGTTACTTGTATTTCCTCTGTTAAGAGAGGCACATGGCCAAGCCATAGCGTTCTTGTAGAGGCCAGGCTTGTAGGAGTCACCTTTCTCCTCATCATGTGAGTTTCATGGATCAAGCATTGGTCATCAGGCTTAGTGCCAGGTGTCTTTTGCTAATGAGCTATCTTGCCAGCTCTTGTGTTTATGTCTAAATGCATTGTCACACAATCTCACCTTGTGGCATAAAGATAAATGAGTATCCTAGGATTTAATTCTTCAGGGTTGAGGTGTAATTCAGAATTTGGCTCTGCCATACTAGCTTCATGCCATTTCAGCCTAGCACAGGGAAAAGATTGAGGACGGAGCATGGGTTTTGAAGGCCAAGTGCCTGTTTCTGTCACTTGTGATTCTGACAAATGACTTTGCACTTCAGTTTTCCTCACTGTAAAATGGAATAGATAATAGTAATGTTTTAATCTTTTCTTTCTCTTTATTTCCTTCTTTCTTTCTTCCTTCCTTCCTTCCTTTCTTTTTCTTCTTTCTCTTTTTCTTTTTGATGAAGACCGACTATGATTACAACATTGCAAGTACAAATAAAGATAAATTTGGGGGGATGAAGATAATGGAAGTGAGCAGTGTTGGTTGAAGAAGCAGAGAAGGTGGAGCATTGTGTGTCACAGGAGTACCAATACAAAAAAATGCATGTTGAATAGAAATGTTTAAGGCCTGGGTAAATGTGTGTGTGTGCACCTACAAGGGTCTGTGCTTATCTCCCCAAACAGTTCATCTTTTATACAAATTACATTGCTTTATAAGTATTTTATAAAGACACACACACATGCCTATATACCTGTTTATAGTTACAGATATCATACACCAGCACCTATGTGTTCATGAACGCATCTAAATGCTAGAAGTGAAACAGTTGGAAGTATTGTTTTCTATTTATCTGTCTTTCTAGCTATATTATCCATCAACCATTTATCAGTGGGTAGTGTCTCTGGCTACCAGATCATTGGTGCCTGACCTTGTCAGGGTCTCCACTTGGCTCTGAAAGCTTAATCACAAAAATTCCAGTTCTACGCTGATTGTATGTGAAGCCCTCTCATGCCCTGGCAGACTTGTGAAGAAGAGTGCCCATTTCTATTTGTGGCCGACCCGGACCAGCGCTCACAAAGTTCCAGGTGTTGCACCCTAAAATTAACACTTTTCCAGGATTTAGGCCTTTTCTTGTAGCCTTGGGCATTCTTCAATGTGGGTTAACAAGAGGGTTCACACAAAATAATGTTTAGGGAAATAAAGGTTAGTTCGTGGACTTCTAAGGGAACCTGTGGTAGCTGAATGGACTTGGATAAGCTATGCCTGCATTCTGATTCATCCTTGAAGGCAGAGAGCTTGGGCAATGAGACAGCCTCGTGGTTTCAGTGTCCTCTGAAAATAAGTTTGTTTCTTAAGGCACGGGGAAAGGAGGCAAGAAGAATTCTCTATCGCTGTGCTGTTAGACACATTCTAACACATCATTGCTGTTTTTACTATATCTTTACTCCAATCTTTTCAACAGCTGTCTACGTAGGAACTGACTTTGAGCTAATAGGAATAGCATGGTATGCAAATGGGGGGAAGTGTGTCCTTTGCTTGAGTGGATTTTATGGCCAAGAGTTTTAGGGATGGCATTTTCGTTATGTAGGGTCATCTGAGGGTCCTCTCATAATGTGCTCGTGTCTGGCTTGATTTGCTGAATACATATCTATGGATAGGGACTTTTGCTTTTCCAGAATATTCTGGGCGCCTTGGGGTTCTGCATCCTGCCACTCGGTGGCCAGCATCACTTGCCAAGGCAGGTGCCTTTGTAGCTACCCATCAGAACAGTGCCTGTGCCCTGAGACTGCTCGGCTCAGCCCAGGAAAGAATGCAGGATTTCCTTTAGAGCGTGAATGTAAATCCAGCCAGAGAGTTCTCACAATACTTCAGAGTCTTAAAACAGCAGAAGGATGCAGAGATTAGAGCAGGCCTTGAGACAACAACAAGGATAGCAGCCTGAGGGGATATTCTCAGAGTTGTGCTGCTGAACTGGGCATCAGAACCACCTGGATGGCTTATTAGTGCTGAGACTGATGGGCCTCACACTTAGCCTTGCCTAGTCACTAGGTCTTCTGTGGATCTGAGATTCTGCCTGTTTCTTAGCTGAGTCCGAAGCTGCTGAACTTTATTTCAGGAGCCAGTATTCCAGTCCTATTTAACGGGAACATGAGACATTCATGGGAACGGCCAGGACCCCGGAGCAGTCTAGGGACCTGCTCTAATCTCTGCAGAAGGCCCAGATGGGACAATTATAGTCATTCATCATGCCACTCCCCTAATCATGGGATAGTAGAGTACTCTTTTAGGGGTATATTTAATTTCAAGTCAGGTTATTGAAGTAAAGGACTGGTGTCATTGAGGTGAGGAGATTTCTCCCAGTGAAGTGCCTGCTGGACAAATATGAAGACTGGAGTTTTCATTCCTAGCGCCCACATAAAAATGATGAGCACATGTCTGCATCTCACTGCTGAGGAAGTAGAAAGCAGAGACACTATGTCCCCAGGGCTTGTTGGCCAGCCAGTCACCAATTTGGTGAGCTCCAGATGCCATGAATGGCCCTGTCTTAGAAATGTGGCGGAAGGCTGGTAAGATGGCTCAGTGAGCGGGAACACCTGCTGGGCATGCGTGTGAACCTCAGTGAGGATTTGGAGGAGCCACAGAAAAGATGGGCATGGCTGTGGGTGCCTGGGCTGCTGCATTGTGGAGGGCAGAAACAGGAAGGTTAGTGGGACTTGTTAGCCATCAGACTAGCTTCAGGTTCAGTGGGAGACCTCGTCTTAACAGAATGAGGCAGAGAGTAATAGAACAGGACATCTAAAGTCCTTCTCTGCTCCACATGTACCCTTGTGTACGCATACCCTTGCACACACACACACATTCACACACACACACACTGAAATGATTAAATCGATTTTTAAAAAGAAAGTGTTGGGCCTTTGAGATGGCTCAGTGGGTTAAGGAACTTACCAGCTAGGCCAACAACCTGAGTTTGACACCTGGAGACCATGTAAGTAGAAGAGATCTGACCCCCACAAGTAGTCCTCCGACCCCTACACAAACACACACACACACACACACACGCATAAAGAACCAGTGCCAATCTTTGCGCATAAGCAAATCCCCAAGACTCGTTTAAAATGCATAGTCCTGGGCCCTGGGTATTTTGATGTACTGAGTCTGAGATGAAGCCTTGAAGCCTACACCTTCATCAGTCTCCCCATGCTTTAGTATACCTGCTGTCTATGTGCTCACTGACCTTGAGAACAACTTCTTATGTTTACTCATGTCACGTTTCTCTACCGTACACATAATTTGAATATCTTGTCCAAAACGTAGATCTCTACCTTGGTCAAAGGATTAACAATCTCCAAAAGGAAACAAACTCCGCATTTCTTTATTTGTCAGAGATGGGAATCTGGTAATGGTATGGTCACCTACATAGGCCTTGGGAGCACTAAAGTCTCTCTCTCAAGGAATGCCATTGCTGGCATGTTTGGAAGTGAGTGTGTACATGCAAGCAATCTACCAGCTACCAAGAACAGTCTTTAGATACGCTGTGGGTGCAGCTCCCCAGTGTGACCATGGTCAGAAAGAGGACAAAAGCTTTGAATCAGCCCTTCGGTAATTGACCCTTCCAACAAGCAGTCATGTTATGGAGGTTATGAATCTAGGTAGGGCACAAATAAGGGAGAAACAATTCTTTTTCTCAAGGCTTCTACAGTACTGAGTCATAACTTCAGGGGTTGATGTCTGTACTGTCAGTGCTGCCTCCTTTAGCACACACATGGTGCTAGTGTCTGCATGCCCTTTAGCACGTTAACTCAATTACTCCACATGCTAACACCAACAACCCTGTTCCACACAGCCCAGAAACAAGAAAACAATATCCAGTGTCACCAGCAGCTTAGTTCCAACAGCGCCTGCGGAAGTTTTGTTTACGTTCAGAAAACACAGTTGTCTTTCAGACATTTTCTTTACATTGTTGTTAGAACTTGGTGCTAGACTCGGTTCATAGTTTATTGAAAAAAAAATGATGGCAATTATTGTTGTATTTGGGGAAGAAAAATCCCTCTTTTTGTAGAGATATAAACACTAGTATTAAAAGTCTATTATCCATATACATGTATGAAATTGCCAAACTTAATTTAAAAATCCTATTGAGTATCTAGCTATTAATATAAAATCAGACATGTTTTTGTTTATAATTATTTATGATACCATTCTAAATTCAAATATTTCATAACATTTTTACAAAATGGACTGCTTTTCATTAAAATTCATGTAATGCTTCTCTTTATCCAATTTAAGTCAGTCATCAAAGGATGCTCATGCTAGCTACATTTTTTTTTCTGGAGCTAAACATGGTGAATCATATAGTTTGAGAGTGTTATCAGCCTCCTTTCATTTTAAACGAGAGAAAATGCACCGTGGAGTCAGTGGCTCTCGTTTTTTTAAGGTCATTGATTGGGTTCAAAAGGCAAATGCCTTTTTTCATTGAACTTCCTTCAATTAAGCCATTAACCTCTTGCAATAAGTGCATTCAAAAATCTATCAAAGAAAGCTCAATGAGATTTTAACAAAATCCTGACAATTTTAGCTTAAACATATACACAGAAACCATATGTGCTTAGGAAGAAATATATACACACAGGCATTGTTTACAGAGCGTGTTTTTCTATTTGGAAGACAGTGAAGGAAGACTTATTCCATACATAATCTGAAACGTGCATTCGGAGAGCTACAGAGATCCCATAGTAAGAGACAAAGATATCTCTATCCACAATGTGGAGACAGACTGACTGACTGACGTCAAACTTGGACTTGCAATGTGAATTTTTCCCCCCTCATCTCTGGGTACTGCTTTTCAAAATTGCCTCAGGCTACAGAACAGCACCTCAGATCCCCAAGGCCCACTGCCTACCTCCTAATAGGCACTCTCCATCTGTGTCACATGAGCAGCTGATGACATCGCCCCAGTGTCTGTATTGCGGAGAGCACTTCCACCCAGGTGAAAATGCTGGGCTTGCCAAGGAGCAGTCAGAAGCCATTAGTGTGGGTGAGAATTTGCCTTGCAGCAGTTCCTTGGCACGGTGGAATCTGTGTGCACACGACCCCATGCAGGCTTGGGCATGTGTGCGTGTGCATGTGCAGGTGCATGCATGTGTGTGCATGTGCGTGAGTGCGTATGTGCATGCATGTGTGTGCGCGCATGTGTGAGCACATGCGAGTATATATGCAACTCCCAGACAGATGTACAAGTGTGCAGGGAAGGTCAACAGATAAAGACTAGATTCAATATATCCAGTATTCAAAAGCCAAAGGATTTTTCTTTCCCTGCACACCTATTCCTTCTTTGACTATTGGACTCTGTGTTTGTGTGTGTGTGTGTGTGTGTGTGTTGTATCCCCACCCCCATCTCTCTGTCTCTGTTTCTATTTCTGTGTGTGTATGTATGTGTGTGTGTGTGGTGTGTGTATGTATCTCTCTCTCTCTCTTTTACCATAACAGAAGGCAAAGAAAAAGAGAACAGCAACTTTGGGGTCATGCTCTAGTGTTTGGGCAGATGGAAGGGAGCTGCTTTGCCTTGGGGCAGGGTGGCTGTAACGAAGTGGCCTGTCAGGCTGCAAATAGTGAGGGTCATCCCTTCCATGTGATGGAGGGGATCACATTGCAGTGAAAATGGAAATGTCAATAAAATTAATCTGCCAGCTCTTTGCTGTGGTTTTTCTGCTTCTCTGGTCAAAAAAGGTTGAGATTTTTTTTTATTCCACAAGAGAGCTAAAGGAACAGGTATCAGAAAGGCCACAGGCAGACCCAGAAGTTCTAAGGCCAGTGCCCCAGTAGGCAGGAAGTCTGGGGAAAACACCATTTGGGAGGAGGGAGCGGGGCTGGGGATTTGCTGGTGGATCTGCTGCATTCCTTGGGCAGCTACAGAATGCCCAGCTCAGGCTACATTGAGCACAGAGTTTATTGTTTTAGGCTTTCTTGGACAAGGTTTTTACTTAGCGTGGGATTTATGGCATTTACTGCTAATGAATGTCTATTCTTAAATTACAAAAAAACCCATCTCAGCGCAATTCCCAGATGTCCTTCCAGGACCCCAGCTTCTTAAACACCAGCAGGGAGCATAAACTCTCCACTTCTCTGTTTTCCTCTTTCGTGTGGCTCCAGGCTAATGATGTGCAAGGGAAACACAGCCATCTCTAAAGCCCCAGTGCTGTCCCCGTATTCTTCATTTATTTTGCATTTGATTATGCCACAAGTCGGATCTTGTTTCTTTCCTTTTTTTAAAAGTTATTAGTTCAAATATTAATGTAGGGATATGGCATATATTGCTACCCTTGATTGATGCCTTCCCAAAAACAGGAAGACGTGCTCGTATGAATTTTAAGAAAGTAGGGGTCCTGCAATGCCTTGCCAGAAGAGTTTTTCAGATACATAATTTAGATGCCCTCCAGGCAGGCTTTCAAGGCATTTTTGCCGGAGGGTAAGAAAAAATAACTCTGACTGTTAAAAGTAAATGATTTTTGCTAATGCACAATTAATGCCAGAGAAAAAGCACAGAAGAGAAAGATGTGGCTTAGGAAGTTCTGAGTAAGTGAGCACCCTACCTTGATGTGTGTCTTTTTGTCTGCCCCCTTCACGATAATGATCAGCAGTGCGGAGAGCTTAAAAGTTTTCATGTCATGCAAATGTGGCGCTCTGGGTCACAAGAAGAGTGCGCAGGGTGCGCGAGTTTGGGAGGTGACAGTTCTGGGAGGGGCCGAACAGGCAGTGCGTTATGTGCGTTCGACAGTGACACCGCTACTGTCACCTATGCAGGCAGCCCAGGATATATAGACTACAGAACATTTAACTTGATTACCCGGCAGTCTGTGCTCACTATGGGCACGGGGATGTATTTCTACCAAATGGGCTTTCTCGTAGTGGCTTGCCCACACTGGGTTCCATAATTGACACAGAGCTACTGCGCTGTGTCAAGTACACAATTATAATTGAATTAATGATATGGGCGAGAGGGAGACACACAAAATTAACATTTGAAGAGGCCTGGCTTAATTTTGTCTTTTACATATTTGTGTCTCCAATTATACTTTAATGAAAGGGAATATACCCCCTTAATGGATTTCTTTCAGCAAGCTTAGCTGAGCTCGTCATTGGCCTGGCATTGTTGTTGGCACCGTCGCTCTGCTTGCTCTAATGGATCCTCATTTCTTCCTGTTAGGTGATGGGTTAGACAACAGTGTAGCTTCACCTGGCACAGGTGATGATGATGATCCAGACAAGGACAAAAAACGCCAGAAGAAAAGAGGCATCTTCCCCAAAGTCGCGACAAATATCATGAGAGCGTGGCTGTTCCAGCATCTCACAGTAAGTTAAGACACAAGATATTTAAAATAACGCAAACTTTATTTGTCAGTCTGCAAAGTTTTTGTACGTCACATGGTCTCTCACATATAGTTGGTTTTGGTGTCAGTTTGAGTTCTGTCCTTCTGTTTCATTTTTTAAAAGAAGGTTGCCTGCTTTCTGTTCCTTGGACTCTGGTGACTCATAGCCATCACAATTTTGTCAACCAATACCATCCAAACAGCATCCTCTAAAAAGGAACAGCGTTTTGTCTTAAGAGGTCAGCAATGGACCTTGTTCAAAATGGGCCTGAGACTTTCAATGACATATGTCAATGTTTACTGTATTACGAGATATGAGCAACTTCAGACGATGCAGCTCAACCAAAGGGGAGAGCTGTAAGGAGCTCATGAATCTGTTAGCATTGCTGATTCTCCTGCTAACCAACGCTGTCTCCTCCATGAGCAAAGCCAATATCTTACCACATTCATGCCCAGGCTCATCTCATGGAGGTGGTCTGATAATATGGTGTGCGTATGTGTATGGCGTGCGTATGTGCATGCATGTGTGTGTGTGTGTGTGTGTGTGTATGTGTGTGAGATCAATACAGCAAAGGGTTATAAGTACTCTAGTGCCTTTGTTTGTAAGGTTGAAATGAAAGATTCTGTATTAGCTGTTTAAGTCCATTATCTTAAAAGCTAACCCTTTTCACTTCTGGGAAAGATTAATATGGGCAATGGCCTTAAAGCGACAATTTATATCCCTATGTTTGCAGCCAGTTTTATGTGTCAGTATATACTGTTGACTCAAAGGCTCTCATGACAAAAAGTGACAAGATTTTTTTTTACAGAGGAACCATGCATGCTTATATTTTACTATCTGTTTGGAAACCCTTGGAAACTTTCCGAGGGTGTGTCTTGTCCTACATTTTTTTCCAGCCATTCTATGTACGCTATAACTTAAGAGCAGAGTAAGTAGCTCATTGAAAGCTGAAGGTCTTCTTTGCTGATCCAGCTAGTGTGTAGTCATGCTGAAGGAATTACCTACAGTGCTGTGAGTCCAGGACAAGTTTCCATTCTTATTTATGATGCTGGCTGTTGGTCTGCTCTTCTCAAGGGACGGAGGGCAAGGGGTGGGATATGGCGGTGGGGAGGGAGAAGTGGTGGATTCATGTTTCTAAATCGGACATTGGGATGTTAGGATGTTAGGGCCAAACTGAGGTGAATCGATCTGGCCTGCGATGTCCAGATCCTGCTGGAGGTACCAACAAGGCTGCCTTGGTAGTGGTTATTCTTGCCTCGCAGCTATGGCCATTTCAAAGGTCAGGGCCCTACACTGACTTGGCTCAGAGGAATTAGACAGAACATGCGTCTCTGGGCTGATTACTTAACCAAAGACAAAATAATGAGTCCTAAGCAAATACTGACTAATTGAAAGGGCTGTAAATCCATTACATATTGGTCAGGGATAATCAGGAGTATTTAATCACTTTTATCTATTCAGGAGCACTGAAGCTGCAACGGCAAAGCCCTCAACCTTGCCATGTGCTTATTATTCTCATCATTATCAAAATGACTTCACAGCTGTTCATTGCTACATCACCTCAGCTGGAGACTGGCTAACCTGTAAAATGGTTTTAATTTGGAAGTCGAGTGAGTGTCAGGGGAGGGTTTCCTTGTTTTTACCCCGAGGTTTGGTGGTTTAAGTAGCTGGAGATGCTCAACAGGCAAACTGCTTCCTCCTGACCAGTTTGGCTAGTTGCTCTGCTTCCTCTGGATTCCCTTACAGTGATAGCGTTCTTGGTTGAAATGGTTGCCTTGCAACCAAGCATCTTTGTGCATGCATGTTCAGCCATTGCCATGAAAAGCAAGGTGCCAGAATGCTCACACCTTGGAGAATGTGGCTACTTGGAACTCAGACTGAGAAGCAGAATCTAGATGGTCACACCCAGCTGTCTGAGTCACCAGTCCATGTTCGTTCCACCTGTGAAGGAGGTGACTTTGCTCTGGTCTTATCTTTAGTGGAGATCTCAGAATGTCTGCCCTCGGTCTGCTCAAAGTCAAGGTGGAGATGGCAGTGAGGGGGCTAGGGAGAAGCCAAGGGCTGCCTTGCTCCCCTGTCTGGAAAGCCACCAGCTATCCCAGCCTTTCTAAATATGGAAGGGTCTCTGCTCAAGCTCTGAACAAACCTCCTGGTGAGCCATCAAGAGCTCTCTTCGGATTTCTTGCCTTGACCTGTCTGCAGTCACCTGCTCATGATTCCTCGGCACCTGTCCTTCAAAGGTGCTACAAACTCACCGCCCTTGCTGCACGAGAATGTTTACCTAGTTAAGTACACACAGGACTTTGTGCAGAACTCTCTACACCACTAACAATTTCACTGAATGCTTAGGAGAGAGAGAGAGAGAGAGAGAGAGAGAGAGAGAGAGACTCATAACCCGAGTCTTGGAATCAGGAGTACTTCGTTTCAACTTCCTTTTTCCCCTGGACTGTCTGATGGCCAGTTTAGCCCATTAAGTTCCCTGGGTTCTTCTTTGGTCCATTTCTCAAATGAGAGAGCTATGTCACAGCATCCATAGGTCCCTCGTCTATACCTCTGCATCTGCGTTTCACCCCAGGCCTTTAGACAGAGCAATGCCCCAGCCCACAGTCATCTTGCAATTTCCTTCCTCTTTTCACTTGTCGCCTAGTGCTTGCTTTTTCTCCTCTCCATGGTCTTCTCTCAGAAATTGCCCTTTTTCATGGCTTCCTCCCACTGGCTTTGTCTCCCATCTCTCTTTCTGTTCCCCTCCAGGCCTTTTCTCCACCTCCCTTGGATCTCAGAGAAATTCTCTCTGGCTTTCGTTTTGAAAATGTTTTCTCTCTCCATCCACACATCACCCCCACTGTAGAGAAGAGGCCCGGTAACTTTGATGAGGATGGTCCTTGTAAAACTTTTACTTTCCGATCTTAATGAGCTGAAAGATTTACTCCCCTGTAATTCTGAGCTCAGAAAACAAGAATAGAGCCCCCTAACTAGCGACATGTTAATTTAGACCTCTTTTCTTACATACACTAACAGGCATGAGGGAGTTCTTGCAAATAGGGATGTCCTGGTATATTTCTCTGTCAGTTAATGAATTTCAACATTCAAAGTGAAATGTCAGCTGGAACTCACTGCAAATCGATGTGGCCTAAATTATTATTTCATGTAAATTTCTTTCCATGTGTGGGATTCAATGCACATTCTTCCATTATCAGTCTCTTTAAAATTATTTCAAACTGGCCTGTCCCCTTTTGTGTGGTGTGACCTGTTCTTGTAGTACAATAATCCCTGATGTACCCTTTTTTCTTTCTTTCTTAAAAAAGAAGCTAATTGAATTATCTCATTATTTTAATTTGTTAAGCAAATGTATTTTGCATCTCAGGATGTGTTCTTATAGAAGGGGGCTGCAAAGGCTTTGCCCCCTGAATGGGCCATTGGCCCATTTTGACATTCATGCATTCATTAACTATCAGAACATAAAAGAACTCTGGGTGTATTTTTTTTCCAAACACCCAACCAGCATGAAGCAACTGTCCCCAATAAGCCACAGGGGTCTCCCTACATATGTTCTCAACTGCAAGCTATTGTCACCTATTCTGAATACCTCAAAAGGCCTAGAGGAGGGAAAAAACCCAACTCAACAAAGGCCAACTGTAGCAATTGTGAAGTCTTAGTCTCAATATGACAAAAATCATTAACCTTCCATTTTCTATGAAGAACAAATTCCAGTACAATTGTAAGAGTTGAAACAGTCTCTCAGATTCCTATGAATCACGGTTAGGGGAAAGGATAATCAATGTGTTAATAATTGATTACTTTGGAAAAAAATGTTTAAACTGAACCAAAGTAGAATTTTGAAAACTGGGCTGTTTGATGAGTCTGTTTCCACGCTCAGAGCCAAGCTCTTTGAATTTGTTTAATCTGATGTTAAAGGATTACTCTCTGGCTTTCTAACTAGCAGTTTTCATGGTGTCCTTTAAAACAATACCCCCTAGAATGTGCAATACTTTTACATAAATAAATCTATTTCTTCTTAGAAATTTCGTTAGCAAAACTGTTGAATGCCCATTATCCTCTTCCATTCATGCATGACCCTGCCTGGTTTATTCACCCTATAAAATCTAGCGGAGGTGGAAGAAAAAATTCTGTTGGAAATACACTTGCATTTGCCAGAAAGTAGACAAGGACCAAAACAAATAAACAAGCAAACAACAATAGAGCTATCTCAGCAAACTGCTGTTCTCTTTGTTAACACTTGAAGATTATTAAATTCTAAAAGTAAGCCTGCCATTACAATTTTTTTTGTTCTACTGCAAAGATACTTTAAAAAGAAGTGGCAAGAAGTAATCTCCAGGCTGGCAGTTTATAACCATACTCCAGGCCCTTCATGCTCACGCCAGCCTGCAAGCACCCTTCCTCACCTGGGGTGAGCTCCCTGAGTTGTGCCCACCGTTGGGGATAAAAAGAAGGTCCTCACACCCAAGGTCTTGACTTGCTCACACCAGTTTCTGACCCAGGAGGGTCTTTGCATTGGAAATGCCATAACCCTACTCTTTAATAGGTGTGGCACTTCCTTCAGAGATATCCATACTGCCTCAGAAGCAAGCAAAAGTACATTGTGCAGTCTTCTTGAGATGGCAAGTTTTGATGCTCTGTTACTGTCTGTGGCAAGCACTGCTTACTTGCTCTGTGTCTGTGGGTGTGCGAAAAGGGGCTGTGGTCTGTGGCTTGGTGACGCCTCATCTACTGGCAGTCATTTTATGGGACTATGTAAAAGCCTACCTTGGTGTTGACCTACAGAGAAGATGAAGCCTAGTTATGTCTACTTACAGGTTGCATTAGAGAAGCATGTCATGAATATCCATCAGTCGATTCATGGAGATCCATTGATAGGAGACAAAGGCTCTTGAGTTTCCTGTTATACTACACCCTCACCCCCACCCCCACACGAGAGAGAGAGAGAGAGAGAGAGAGAGAGAGAGATGGAGGGAAGGAAATGGATAGACAAACTTCCATTATTTTGTCTATTAACTAGTTTTCTGGTTCTCTTTCATTTTGGGCTGGTCTAGATTGCTTTGTTTCTTTTTTTTTTTCTTTTCTGTCTTTTTCAGTTTTGGGTTTTTCAAGACAGGGTTTCTCTGTGTAATAGCCTGGCTGTCCTGGAACTTGCTTTGTGGACCAGGCTGGCCTCGAACTCACAGAGATCTACCAGCCTCTGTCTTACAGGTGCTGAGGATTGAAGGTGTGCACCACAACCGCCTGGCTCTAGATGGCTTTCCTAAATGAGGGAATAAAAGTCTAAATTCAGTGCCCAGGACTACAAATACATAATACAGTACATATTTTATCTTAAATATCACCTCCACGTCTCATTTTCCATGGCTGTCAAATGGAGCTAATTCTGGATTTTCCTAATACTACAGGGATTAAATGAGACACATGTGTGAAAGCTCTCAAATTTGTACCTTGTTCTTATAACAGATACTTATATAAAGGAGCAGTCAGGCATAGTGGCACATGCCATTAATCCCAGCACTCAAAAGCAGAGGCGGGCAGATCTCTGTGAGTTCCAGGCCAGCCTGGTCTCCAGAGTGAGTTCCTTTACATCCAGAGTTACAGAGCAGCATAGTAGAGAGGCCTTGTCTCAAAAAGTCTGTGTGTGTGTGTGTGTGTGTGTGTGTGTGTGTGTGGTGGGAGAGTGTATATTATGATTTTTATTTGAATCTAGTTGCATGCAAGAGGTCCTGATCAGTGGGTAGACCTGGTCATCCGATGTTATCATATCCTGTCCTGGCATTGTGTGAGATTAAGAGATTGCATTTTCATATATAAAGCCCAGATGGGCCCAGTAAGAGAGAACATGTCTCACCAGACCCTTTAAAAGCTGTGCCCTCATTTAACGGCCTTTCATAAATGCTAACTGGCAGATAGCATCAGATCCAGAGAGCACTAAAGCCAGCTGGGGTCCACTGCACCATGGTGCTGCTGGGCCTGGTAACATGCCCCTGTAAATCCCAACACTTGGGAGACAGAGGTCAGAAAAATCCTAGGCCCAAGACTAGGCTGGGCTATATAAGACAGCCCTCTCTAGGGGAAAAANAAAAAAAAAGGAAAGCAGGAACATTTCATGGTCCATCTGGTACGGGGAGGGGAGAAGAACTTTGGTTGGGATAGTTCAGAAAACCTCCATGATTTTCAAGAGAGGTTCTCATTTACACTCTGGATCCTAACTGTGTGGGATCGGAACTTGCCTGGCTCATCTCTCAGTTTTGAGCCTAGCTTTCTGATCTTCACTGGGGTATTTTTTTTTTTTTTGAAGGAGTCGGTTCACATAAAGCGCTTTGATTTGAGTTTGAGTTCCATGATCGTGGGAAAGCTGTGCAGCCACTCTCAACCTTTGCTTTTTAGTGAGCGTATTATCTCCATAGCGCCCACTCGCATTGCTGTGCAGCTCAGACGACGTAGTCAGAATGCACACTCATGCGCGTTGCGTGGATTCGGGCATTCTGGTTGCATGCTGTGGTTTCCAACTGCTGGAGGCCTTGGCCACCTCGCAGCCTCATCAGAATTATTTACCCCCTGTGCTCCTCTTCACCAAAATGCCTCTCCTTGTTCTTCTTGCATACCTGTGTCCGCGAAGATGCCATGACAGCCTCTATCACTCCCATCTCTTTAAGAACCTAGAGTGCGCAGTAGAAGCAAAAGCCCACGGCCGTAAGGTATTTCTACTTGGAAAATTAGCCACTTGACGATTCTGAGACTGGTCTACTTAATACAAACAGTTGTGTGCCAAATTAACTCCAAATATGAAATGTTGGCCTTGCTTACAGAGAGGGAGATGAGACCGTCTCTCTCGTGTTCAGGGAGGCAAATGCGCACTGAGTGCAAGCGGAGCTCCCTGGCAAAATGTTCAAGGAGAGAGGTGTGTACAGAAAGCGCAGCCAAAGGGCACCAGTAGACAGTGAGGTTCTCCCCAATGTGTCCGCTGCCCCTTGTCTTTGCCTCGGCATTGTTTTTTTGCTTGCCAGGAGAAAAACATCTGTGAGTTATTTGAATGGAACCTTATACTGGAGATCGCCTGAATTGGTGTCATCTCTGTTTAATTTCAGGAAATGATGTCACAATGCATTAAATAACAGTGCTGGGTGATTTATTTTCCCGTGGACATGCTGTCCTAAGCATTCCTCTTCCCTTGCAGTGTTTCCAATTGACTGTAAGCTTGAATGTTCTTCCTATTTCATAATGATTTTGAGGGGTGAGGGCGGGAGAGCAGGGTTGGAAAGAGAGGAGTCGTTTCAGGGGCTGCTGAGGTTCAGAGCTAATGACACATCTATCGTGTCCTTATTGGGACTGGAGGTATGGTCACCAGTGGCAAGCTGGAACACTGTTGGTTAGTTTCAAAGAATTTCTGGAAAAGAAAGCGTGAAGGCACTGATACTAGCTTTTCCAAGAGCCTCTAGATAATTCTATCAACGACTCGCTCACTATAGCTTCTCCCGCTCGAGGTCTCTGTGCTCTGCCTTCTCCAGAAAAGAATAGAGGACACAAGTCAATTCTGTGTACCATCTGTCATCGTTTTTACAATTTCTCAAATTAAAGAGGCAGGCCAAAAATTTAATGTTGTGCTAAATCTTAGAAACTCCTCTGGAAGAAAGATGGCTGCAGCTGAATTGTCTGTGCTTTTCTTGATGGGGCGATTGCACATTGTAGCAACTCTGCCTTTGCGTTGTCCTGATTCAGTGTTTAGAATAGGGTGATCCAGCATTCTGTACGGAGAATCCCATGTATTATTGTGGATGTAGCCACCATGCCTCTGTTCATGTGCTCTTCCTGGATGGTACTGGTTACAGCAGCTTCTTAGGTGGATGGCAACTTGAGCCGTCTCCCCGCCAAATGACAAGATGGTTTCCCGGTGGCTGTTGGTTTTGTTTGTTTGTTTGTTTTGAGACAAGATTTCTGTATATAGCCCTGGCTGTTGTGGAACTCACTCTGTAGACCAGGATTCCCTGGAATTCAGAGATCTGCCTGCTTCTGCCTCCAGAGTGATAGAACTGAAGGTGTGAGCCATCGTACCTGGCAATAACAAGACATATTTAAGTATAGCTGATGATACCATTTTAAAAGAAAGTTCACCTAAGGAAGATAGTACCCTATTTATGAGATACTAACTGACAAAAAAATTTACAGGTAGGACATAAAGGATTTTAGGACACCGTGAGATATGGTTCTTTTACAGAGGGTACCTGCTAGTATACATGTGTTGAAACTCAGAACATCCAGTGGCCCGAGGCTAAGGTTCTCTATTAGCTCAGAGGTTGAGCGTTTTCTTTGCAAACAGGCCTAGGTTCGATCCTCAGCACAGCAGAAAAAAAGGGTGAACCTACCTATCGTAAGCTGTGAGCCCCAGATGATGGTGCTGTGGGTGAGATCTAGCAAATAGGGACCGAAGGACTGTGTGGTGGAGGACCTGGATTAGGGATCGTCTGTGCTGGAGAAGGATACGTGTGTATGGAGGCAGGGTTAGAGGAAGTAATAGAGGCTTGTCCTTGCTTCTGCTATGACTCTAAAACGAACAAAAAACCAGCCTATTTTCAAAAACAGATAATTGAGGAAATTGGAAAATGAAATGCTTATTAAATTACCATCAAAAAGAAACTAAAATAACTGCACCTCAAAGTTTAGCACTCTGTTCTATATAATATCACTTGAGGCGTCACTGTTTAAAAATACGCTGAAGAATTCAAGGAGACCGGAATTGAGGACCCTTGAATAAAGGGAAATAGAAGGCATGTGCGTATTTGAATATTCAGCTATTTCAAAACTCCAAGAATAGACTGCCATTACATGCTGCTTAGTGAGAACCCTGAATATTCATTCAAATCACACACAAAAAAAATCCATTTCCTTCCACATGACCACAGTGAAATTGTAGTGTGGACAGAAGTGAGGTTCTCAGAAGCTGAGGATCGAGGTGACAGGACCTAGCTGCAGCACGGTTGCCAGTGACCTTAGACAGTGTGACTTTACAGACTTCAAGAGCTGTCTGGAAATTCTGCCTCCCCTGTACTGCGGTCTGTTTTCATGATTTGGAGATGGTTATGAAGTGTGAAGACGATCCCAGCCTCTCTGTTCCTGCCATGAGACGGTGGCTTGGGCAGGAAGCATTAGGTTGGGTGAATGGAATTTGACTGTTGCATTTATGGGACACATCCCACCGTCTAAATTCAGCAGCAGCAGTTGTTTCGGGATGGAAAGTAATCGCTGACACCCTTTAGAGGTCTATTATCCCCTTAAGACGTAATTGTGGTTCCGTTTTCATGCTTCTCTACCCTTGATCTTCATGTCTTGAACTGCCAAGGCCCAAAGCCGCCAGAACTAATTTCAGTAGTTTTTATCTGATAGTAGATGAGCTGTCAAGTCACAGGACCATGGCAGATAATTTTTTCTTAAATTGTGCTTTTACTTCTCTCTTATAACAGACAACATGAACATTTGCTGAATGACTTTAATGTCCGCACACACACGAAATTATAACTCAAGAGATGAGAGCTGTGAGACTCGGAGGGGATGAGCCATGAAGAGATGCTGTTAGCTTGTATTCTCAGCATCATAGGAACTAACATGGCCCCTCGGCTTGTTTGGATCAGATAGCGAAGGTCCACTCTTTCAGTCCTTAAAGAAGCTCTTGCTGCCCTTCGCTTCAGTACCTCAGTTCTCACAGTGTAGCTGTTTAGATCCTTTCACTTCTTTATCCATCTCCTGCCATCACAAATATCCCAAGAATTCATTTTGGCTTAAAAATACAATTTTACATTAAAATGTGTATTAACTGACAAAAGGATAGTTTCATGATTGGCCACACTCCAATGGTGACGCAGAATTCATGTGGTAAACATAAGCAGACAATAAACACCCCCAGTATCCTGAGGGTGCTACAGGAGTCCTTGTGAAAAGAAAAAACGCTCTTATCAATAGAGGAGATGAATTCTGGATTATTCCCTGCAGGTTGGTGGCAGGCTGGAACTCTCTATAAAAGCAATCTTATTTTTTTTTCCCTATGGTGAAAAGTTATAGGTTCCATTTCAGTGTTTCAGGATACCTGCAGGCAGCTCATGAGCTGATCCACTTGTTTTAAACCCTGTCTTGCAGTGAATTTAAAAAAAAAAAAGGTGGTTTGACAGCATGGGAATATGGGGGTCATTATTGGTCAATTACAGGCTCAGCTTTTGCATTAAGTTTCTGCAAAGCCGTAAGTGAAGGCCTGTGTGGCAAAATCCCACTGATGACTGGGTGACACTTTGATAAAAGCCCCTCTTATGGCTTAATCCTGAAGCTTTTTGTTCTCTTGCACACTGCTTAAGTGATTATCAAATATGATTATATGAAAAGGTATAGGTTTTTAATGTTTTCTGCTGCCAGTCTCAGAATTTTGTGTGTGTGTGTGTGTGTGTGTGTGTGTGTATACGTGTGTGTATGTGTGTGTGTGTGTGTTTGAAGAACACTATGTAATGTTCCAGTTTTCCTGAGTTTCTTAATTAATGGTTACCCCTAATACCCCATGCTTATATGGGTGGCTTACACAATCAGTTAAATGAAAAGGACCATCTTCAATCCTGGTGAATCTCTGGTTGGATTCTCTTGGAATTTAAATAATGGAAATGTTTATAATTTATTTAAAAAGCAGTGGTTTTCTTCCTTTAGATAGGGAGTGGGGACATTTAACTTTTTGTGTTCACAAAAGCAAAGATTTCAGGACACAGTAAACCCTTGATGTATAGAAGGCCACATACCAGAGGCAGCAGAGAAAGTAATAACTGGAAACTATTAGACCCAATCTGCCGCTTAGCTCCACCCCTGCCTGTCCTTAATACCGCAGTCAAGTAATTTAACTTTTCTGAGTGCTGCTTTCTCACCTCATTGCAGTGTTTGGGGAGAGCAGGCCTGCTTTTCGTCCCGCCCGGCTCCCGCACAGCTAGCTTATACCCGGAAATAACAACACACAAACTGTATTCATTTAAGC
>LOEQ01004831.1:34904-45083 GCA_001685075.1 Bramus lutescens | reverse complement strand
TGGGGGAGAGGAGAGCGAGAGCTTTCCCCCCAAAGCATCTGGACTGAGGGGGCACGGAGGGGAAAAAGGGGTGGGGAGGGTCCCTGGGCACTAAGGCCCTGTCTTATTTGGATTAGGTGGAAGCCTTGTTTGATCTAGCTGATTTTTCTTAGAGTTCAGCTTTGCATGTGTTAGCACTCAAGCAGTTTGTGTACTTTCAGAATCCCCCCTCACCTCCTCTCTTCATCTCTTCTCTCTCTCTCGCCACACCCCCTCCCCTTCCAGGGAGAGACTTAGGGAATATAGAGGTTGCTGAGGCCCTCTCCTGCTCTGTTCTGTACTCTTGACCCTTCCCTGGGATCTGCGGTTAACACACGCTTTGTAGAGGCGACTTGGCAAACCCTACTCCCCACAGGACTGGATTCATAATACGCTGCTAGCAGGCGGAGCAGGGCTCTGTAGTGGCTTGTTTGCTCAGTGCCACACAAAAGCAACATGTTGTGACCTTCGCTGTTATCAAATCAGGAAGTAGACGGTCCTGGCATGGAGTCGCGTCTTCGCAGGGTTCTCTACAACTGGAAATTATGCTCCAACCTTCCCATCTAGAGCGTGTCACACTTTACATTACTATTGTGTATCTTAAAATAAACAGCATCACAAGCTGTTTATTTTGGTGTTACTATGTATGCATTTTAAAACAGTGGTTACTTAAACAAATGTCCCTGTTCCCACAGCACTTGAAAGCCAGTGTTTGCTCCTGTGGTTTTGGATTTTGTCACTTCTGTTTGGATTATGTCTGAAACCCACACTGGGAGCAGTTGGAAGGAACCTGGCAGCGTCTAAGACTGGGACCTGTAGTTTGTCCTGGCCCTCAGCAATGAGTAGCTGTCCGGCCCTCCCTATGCCCTCCCTGCCCTCCACAGCCTTGCCCTCCTCTACCAACCTGGTATTTCGGCTTCTCTTTCAAGCTGTAACTTTGTCATATTTAGTGATAGAGTTGTTAATTTTATGTTCCTGAATGCTATGCAGTTTAGTTGGGTAACTGGTCTGCTGCTTCAATAACAAAATAGTTCTCCCAAATACTCATTCAAGATTGTCACCTGCAACCTAAAGATACAGGTGACATTCCATTGACCCAGCCTTGCTAAGTTCAGTGATGATGGAGGACCATAATAAGCAAACTGTTTCTTTGTTTTATTTTATTTTATTTTGTTTGTTTTTTAACACTGCACAGTCTTCATCTTGAAATAGGTGGGAGAGAGGCTTGGTACCCAATACTTAGTCTTTTGTACCTCCTCTTTGGCCTTCACCCCATGACATAAATGACAAATGTGGGTGGTCTGTGCTGAGTCTTGTTGACTGCAAGCAGGAGCTAATGTAGTGTGGGAGAGACCCTCAGAATCTGGCCTGGCCTGATGGTGACATTTCCAATAGTCGTTACCCAGAGCCTGCTGATCCTTGGGGAGGGATGCAAGGAGGGGCACAGAACCCCAGGGTGCCTTCTCCATCCCTGATCTGCTTTTCAGAAGAGAAGCAAGGCTGGTTTGAAGCTATGCATCATGTTACCCTCTTCCTCTTCCCTTTTGTGAGTGGCAGCATCAGACTGCACATCTTTCCCATCTCAGCTGTACTGGCACATTATAAAGGAAGATTCTAGATCATCGGCTGGTAAATGAATGAATGAGTAAAATCCTGCTTGGGTTTTAGGCATCTCAAAAAGTCTGACTTACTGTTGAATAGTTCATTGCCTTCTTAAAAGTTTGTGGACATGGGAGTAATTTTTATTCTCATATCTTGGTTGTGTGAAGGAAATAGGAAGAGCATTCTTGATTATTATGTTTACTACAAAATCAGTTGAAAAAATAGGTTAGATATTTTTTATGAGATTAGAGCTGCATCACATGTGAGATCTGAAATATTAATGAGGCAACCCCAGTTATTAGTGAGATAGACACATTTCTTCCTCTTGTACAGCGCGTATCCAAAGCCTTATGTTGAGAAGACATTAAAGACCATTTATTGGACCATTTAGATGCAGGTGAGATGCAGTAATTGTTTCCTGTTCCTTGAAAAGAGTCACATAGGATATTTTGAGCATATGGACATTCTACTCCGTATATGATGAAAATACAATGACCATGTATAACTGAGAGCTTTGACAAGGCTTCATTGCCCATCCATTGAAGGCAAGTTTCAACTGCTTTGGTTTCTTTCAGTGTCTAGTAAAGGTACTAAAGCCTGAGGCCTGAGTGTTGGGATGAGCAAGGCAGAGGTGTTGGGATGGAGCAAGGCAAGAATGCTGGGATGGAGCAAGGCAAGGGTACTGGGATGGAGCAAGGCAGGGCTGCTGGGATGGAGCAAGGCAGGGCTGCTGGGATGGAGCAAGGCAAGGGTACTGGGATGGAACAAGGCAGAATGTTCCAGCAAAGCCTTTATCATGGTACCTGCACTAAGAATCGAGGGGTCATGGCTTCGTAAATAGGAAACTACTGTTTAATTTCCATACTAATTTTGGAATTATCCAAAATTCTTGCTGTCATTGACTCATTGCTGGTCCAAATACTTGGAATCTCGTTGTCCCTGACAGACCGAAGAATAACAAAGCAGAGGAAGGGGTGATGATCTAGAATTAGCTGTAGAATTACAAAAGGACTTAAACTGAAACCAAACAATTCCTATGTTTACCCTCAGAGCTGAAGAGCTATGCTGTCATCTTTCTGTGACTGGCCTGCCTTGTCACAGAATGGTCATAGTGTTTTCTTAAAAGTCTAGAAATCAACCAGGCAATGGTGATACATACATGCCTTTAACTCTCGCACTCAGGAGACAGAAATGGGCAGATCTCTGAGTTCCAGGCCAGCCTGGTCTGCAGAACAAGTTCTAGAACAACCAGCACAACACAGGGAAACCTAGTCTCAGAAAAGAAAAGAAAATCTAAAAATCACCTTGCTAACAACCAGTTATTGCCG
The DNA here is from genome assembly GCA_001685075.1 of Bramus lutescens. NCBI lineage: Eukaryota > Metazoa > Chordata > Mammalia > Rodentia > Cricetidae > Bramus > Bramus lutescens. The sequence goes on along the minus strand of LOEQ01004831.1, from coordinate 42,135 downwards.
TGTGTGTGTGTGTGTGTGTGTGTGTGTGTGTGTGTGTGTGTATGAGACCTTATTTTTTGAGACATGGTACTTCATTGTACTAGAGTTTCTGGATGGCCCACTCACTTCTCAGGATTCCCCTGTTTCTACCCTTAGTGTTGAGATTAAAGATGCATACCTGCACCCTGACTTTCTTGTGTTGGCTTGAAGTGTTTAAGGTTAGGTCATCTGTTTAGACAGCAAACACTTTACCCTCTGAGCCATCTTCCCAGGCCAACCGGACATAACCTGGCAGGATTTTTGTTAAGTCTGTCTTATTCTCCCAAGTTTTGGCTACTTTCCCTCCTTTGCCATGCCCTGTTTGAGTGTGGCTTGACTCTGTCGTCTGCGCCTTTTGTCCTGGTCCTGTCTTCACTCTGCTGTTTGCCACTTGCATGCGGTAGTCAAACAACAGCAGCAGTTGTCATTGATTTGCCTCATGGGAAATGGGTCAATAATTCTTATTGTGAAGCGAGGGGGATGGGGCGCACATTTTTGCCCCAATAAAAATTAGATAGCATAGTGGCAACTGTGTGTTTGTTAAAAAGCAGTTAGTACAAATTTGAGATACTTCACAACAGATGTGTTTTGTGAAAGGATATGCTAAAAAATTAAACAGAGAATACTTTCCGGTTATAATTTTAGAAAAATATTGTGCAATGCAGCAAATTTACAATTCATTTAAATCAACCCTTTTATAGCGTGTGCGCCTTCATGATAAAATTTTGACAATTTTGCAATTTGTTTCAGTGTTTCATTGAGGGGGTGGGAATCCATCTGCTAGTTATTTTGGGGGACACCATTACATCAATAAAAATGATTCCCAAGTTGTACACAGACTTCACTTTAAATTAACGTGTGGCTGTTTTTAGTGTAAATGACTTAAAGACAAAAGATCCCGTGCTGTATGTAGAGGGTAGGGTGCCTCCTTTTCCTACTCTCTCAACCACAATCCCAGTGAACTCCATTCTCCAGGAACCTCTTCAACCTTGGATTCTCACTAATACTGCTTGTTCTTACTTCACTGACCCCTTTTTGAGCTTCTAGAAGACCGTTTTTGTGGATGGTGTTTAAGGCGATACCTTTGATACAGTTGCTATTAATCACTGTCTGCCCCGTTATGACGCAGGTTTAATGATATACCAGTGAGTGGCTTTTGTTAGCTGGAAGCTGACCAACAGCTCCAGCCTTTGATATTCAACTCACACCGGGATGGGGGTGGAGGTGGTGGGGAGAAATGGAGAGTTAGAGAGAAAGAAAAAGAAAGCTGCAAGCCAGAAAAAGAACAAAAAGAACTCAAGTATGCAGACCAGTCTGCCATTGAGTTGAGCATCTAGAAATCTCAGCAGCGCTCTTTGAAACCTGAACACAAGGATGCTAAATTTGCCATTCATTCTTTGGTATTTAGGAATGGAAAAAGCTAGTTGGCTTGGCTAACTTTGGTTCCTGCCTCTGTGTCAATCAATACTATGTTAGCCCTCTCAAAATCTATCTGCTTTCTGAATCAGGAAGGCAAGCGACAGCCGGCAAAGACAAGGAGATGGACATGTGTCACTGTGTGGAGTGCCTGAGTGTGTGATGGCTTCCCCTCCATGGATATGGGCACGGGGAGGTTTCCTTTCTCTATAATAGGAAAAAGTGTCTCCTGCTACATACATTAAAACTGTTTAATCCCTGTGTAGAATTTTTAGAGTATAGAGAAAGTTCAGCCCTGTGCCATGGAGTCAGAGGAGGTAGCAGGCAGGCTTGCTTCCTTTTGTTTGCTAGTCTACGTTTTCTACATTGGACTGCCCCCCCCAAAAAAAAACCGTAGAAAACAAGCTGCTACAGATGTGACTAACTATGAATATTCATGAGCTCCGTTGCTCTTCCTCTCCTCCAGCATCCAGGCCTTTTCTGATCTTCAACTCCCTGATGCTCCCCCCTGTATCCTGCATTGTGCTTCCACAACCTTAAATCTGCCCTCCCAGGCCAACTCTTAGACAAGACAGCAGTCCTCCACACAGACTGGCATGAAACAGTCATCAGTAGCCTCAGAAACTGTGTGGGTCTTGTGGTGTTTGTGTGTGTGTGTGTGTGTGTGTGTGTGCGCGCACGCGCGTGCGTGTGTAACATGCACACTTGCATCAAAACAAAGGAGGATAAAGAAAAAAATGTGATCCACAGTTTTATGAATCCAACTCCCCTTAATGTTCATTATTTAAACCAGCAGCAATTACAAGTTCAAAGGGGTTTAGAAGGCCAGCAACCCACATAATCACTGCCAAATTAAGCGGGACTCATTCGTCACAGGAGAGTACACCCTGAGCACTGAATCATGCATGCCGTGACAGGCTCTGCTTTCCATAAAGCAGAAAGCAGTGCCCCCTAGGCTGTGTGTTACCTCATCTCCGCTGTCCTGTGATACGTGGATTTTCTGATGCTGACCCCCGCATGGCAAAACCTTCCTCTAACTGTGGACAGTACTTAGGCCTTGGGAATGTACAGAAACTAAGATCACATGAAGAACTTTGCATAATGTAAGCAAAATTGTGATTATGGAAAAAAACTGTTTCTCTAAACGCCTCGGATTAAACATTTGGGAGGTGGGGGTGTTCCAAAGAATGCACATTTTGGTACGGCTGCAGTTTCTTTTATTCTCAGGCTGTTCAAGCCTGTAGTTCAGATGAAGGATGCTGATAAGCTAGCAAACACCTCTGACCAGAGACCTCCGTGGCCTAAGAAATAAATACTCCCCAAGGCCCAGTCCTCTTTGGCATTTACGGAACTGTTGATTGCTACCTAGTGAGAGTTGGGGCCAATAATTGAAGTAACCTGTTTCTTGTAGTTGGTTTCGTATTACCAAACTTTATGGAGAACTTCTGGTTGGATAGGCTAAGAAACCCGCTTGAGGCCTGTCATCGACCTGGAAATCTCTTAAGTCTGAAGATGAAAATTCCAGAATTGAGTTCAGATGGCAGGGTAGTCGGGATGGTACTGTCTGATACCAGAACAACCTCTGCAGATTTATGTTTCGTCTTCTTGGATCTTTCTTGTCTTTTAGGCAGAATTCCAAGGCTGCTTTGTCCTGTGTCTTCTGTCTTTTGGAAAAAAGCTCATCTTTCATTCCTAGCTAAATCATCTTGATGCCATGGTGCCTTTCCCTACACAGCCTTTATCTCCTCCCTTTTAGCACATACCCAACTGTGTCTACCCAGAGGACTTGAAGAGCTTGGGGTCTGAGAATTAGCTTGCAATTTGGAAGATTACCCTATGCTTACACTTTCCTGAGGACTTTGAAGTACAGATAAAGGTCTTGTGGTTTCTGCCTCTTGTAACTGAGTCTACACTACATGCATATCAAAGCAATGTGGTTTTAAAGGTTCTTTGAAGCAGATCACAGTTGCTTTTGAAGCAATGTGACAAAAAACGGACCCTCAGACGCCCACAAGCTTCCTGGTGCTCAGCTAGTGGTCACACTTCACCACCGCCACTCAAAGCCTTCTGGGAATTCACTTGCTCTTTGGCCTCTGAGTCCCCTTTTGGGAACACCTTTGCCTTTATAGATCCTTTCAGTGGGTAGGGATGTGGGTTCCCAGGTGTTAAGTTACAGGAATTCCATGTCTACTGTTACAAGTAGATTCCACCCAACTGCAGGTTTATATGGTAAAGGTGAGTCTGTTGGGACTTAGGCCCAACTTACTCTACTTAAGTAAGCCAGTAGGAGCCAGCTGGAAGACACAACTCACCCAGCCTCTCAGTCTTTCTCCGCGCCTTGGCTGTTCTCATTTCTATTTGCTTTCACCCGTGACTGTAGTTGTTTATCCCATCCCTGAACCTCGAGCAATGAGGTCATAGAGGCTGAAATGCATGTTTAGTGGACAATTTTATATTTTGGTTGGGACTTTAGCTCCATGGTTGAGCGTTTGCCAACATGTGCAAAGCACTGGATTTGATTCTCAGAATTATAAAATGAAAATTATGTATCACATTTCCCGTGATTTTTACAGGAAGTGTAGCCCACCACAAGGCAGCCCCTGATTTGAGCTCCAATCAGCTCTTGAGAGCTGGAGCAGGATGAATGGCATAGTTTGAGACTAGCCTGGATTGACTTTATAGTGAGTTCCAGTCCAGGCTGGACTACACAGTGAGTCTCTGACTCAAACAACAACAACAAAAGATTGTGTACTGTCATCATATAGCCCAGAAGTGCTTGCTGAAAGGGCGCTGGACATTAGGATAATCTATATTATTCTAAACTTTCATATATGAATATTATAAACTTTATTCTTCTATAGTATTATTCTATTCATATTAGTCTAAACTTTTCATATATGAAAAATAAACCAATAGTTTGCAAATACAGATAGGGTTTATGTATAGCCTACTTAAAGATATCCCAATAAAGAAGTAATGTAATTGGATCTGTATACACTAGGGCAATTTTAGTTAGGGTGCCAACAAAAATAGCTAACCAGTATTAGCTTGGGCAGCTTGTCCATACAAATGCACATGGAACAGACAGCATGTGGATGTATACACGTGTGCTCTCTCACGCACACACAGAGGCATGTAGCAAGGAACAAATGATGACATGCTAAAGGTGCGAGCCCTTGCTCAATGAATTGCATGGGACATTTTTGTGAGCCCACTTCACTTGTGGAATATTTCATGTCTGGCCTACAAATCCCACATGGAATTAGACTTGGAAGTTCAGTTAGTGATAGAAACTTAAGCATACTTCTTTTGCAAGCAACGTGTATATATGTCAGTGTGTGATTTCTGACATGCCTGTACTGGGGGAAAGGACTAAGAATGTAGACATATTTTAATGATCAGGTTTCACCTTCTTTGGCCCAGCCTCTATAAAATCTTGCTGCTATACTGAGCCAAAGTACCCATTGATGTTCCTTTTATTGGCCATGCTTCATATATTGTGATGAGGTTATATGCATCCGTAGAGGTTGTTAGAAAGAACTGAACACACCACTGATGTGCACTGAAGGCAAGTCAGTTGTGTAGATGCCGCAAAACAGCATCCATGAGTAGAGCCCTCTGTCAGGAGTATTAATCTGCCTGGAATAAAAACTGCTAAACAGGCTTGTAACCAATAGCCTAAGGTAAAATCTGGCATTAATAAACCGATGGCCATGAATCAAACCGCAACTATCTTTATGCACATAGGGATCTGTAGCTGATAAAACCGCTGATAGATGCTGGTCTGTAAACGTAATCCTTATTCATATTGCTCACAGGATTTAAGCCAAATACAGTCGTTGAAAGTGCACGTCTCTTTTCAGTCTCTACCAGAATAGCAGCATCAGATATTTTCATTAACCAAGAAAACAAATTCTTTTGAGATCTGTCTGTCTACATTTCTATTTCATGCAAAATTTCTATTTGAAATGCCCAAGGGGGAATTGTCCAAGGTAATGTCTATTCTGAAAACTTTGAATATAACAGACTTATATCCAAAGCAGCTTCTGCATAAACCAGCTGCATGTGAAATGAGCCCTTGTTTGTGTGACAGGATTGTGTGAAGAGGAACAATAGCAACCCTAAACAGTGTGTCTTCCAGCTTCATGTCTGCACGCTGTATGATACAGTAAATATTTCCACCCCTGATGCACACACATGCACATAATTTACATACCTGGAGCTCTGTGTACTTATTTTTATCTGGAAAACAGGTTCTAGACAGGAACACCTCCAGCGCAGTCTCATCCAGTGAATCTGTTTTCCTGTGATGTCTCCATGGAGCAGTTGACTGTCACCCTGTTCCATTTTCACAATAGTGACAAAAGCCAAAGGCAAGTCCAGAGACATGTAAGTCAAGAGACGCATGTCAGGGGTGGGAGGAAGAGCGGAAATGGCCACACTGTGAGCTTGGGACAGACTTCTGCCCAGTCGTAGGTCATTTTGAAGAGTCAATATTGCTAACCACTTTGCTTTCTGGAGTGAGGGTGTAGCTGCATGAATGTGAGTATGAAAGGAGTGAGAGAGGAAGCCAGGTCCGCTCTGATCCCCCTAGCCAATTAGAAAAGTCCGTTTTCAACAGTGAGTCTGAAGACTTTAGGGGGCTGCCTAACACAGTGCTTTCCCCCCACTTTCTAAGTCATAGAAAACATGGATGAAGAGGTATGGAAAATGAGAACTATCTGTTCTAATCCCTTGGTCATTCAATGTCCTTATTGGTTCATGCATTTTCCTGTTCTTATCAGCCATTGGATGAGGTTTAACTGATTGAATTATTTACCCACAAGCACATACATTCTATATCTGTGTATATATTTAATGTGGGTACACGTTATTAATATAAATACTCATGCGCTCCTGTACACCCATTGCGTTTTCGCAGACCCTGAGTAGCAGACTGAAAGGTGAGGGAAGCTATGCACTGGCAAAGATAACTTTAGGAAGCCTTAGGGTCAGTAGGAAGCACATGTCCACCGCTTAACCTCAAAAACCTTCACTAAGGAAGCAGTAACCTCCTTCCTGGAAAGTCGCCCCGAAGGTCGCACTGCAAAACGCCCTCATTGTCTTGATAGACAACAGTTTTTGCCAGTGTTTTCCCAGCCCTTGTTTTAACAAGTGCACACCTGTTAGCTATCTCAGATTGTAAACTGTAGACTGGCTGCAGCTCACCAGGCGAGCACACTCTTGAGTTGTTGATGGTATAAATATCATTAACCCCCAGCAGAACAAAGTAGGATTCTTAATGTCTTAAGGTGAAGATTAAACCAAATCTATTTATTTTATGCTTGAGCTGATGTTTGAAGATAATGTCTGTGGTCAGAGGTACTTTATGAATTATCTTAAGCAATTCAATCAAAAAAGATAAGAAAGAAGGGATATATTCAGTGGTTCTGTTTTGCTTTATTCTTTGTCTGGAAATTCCACTTTCTATCTGAATGTGTAGAGTACAGGATGTCATTTCGTATATTTATTCCTGTAATGCATTCTTGCACTTATGCGATGCTTCACTTCAAAATACTTTAGCTCTCTCTCTCTTTCTCTTTTTTCACCCTAAATTAATGACTTTAATGCCTACTCCAAATAAGCTAAAATAGTTTTGATAATTTTCAGGCAAATGGCAAACTTTTGCCTTTTAGCAGTTAAGAACTTTCTGAAATATTTAAAAAAATCTTCTTTGACAGTATATTAAAGTGAGTAGAAGTCTTTTTTAAAAAATATTTATTTATTATGTGTACAATATTCTGTCTGTGTGTATGCC
>LOEQ01004831.1:20674-34828 GCA_001685075.1 Bramus lutescens | reverse complement strand
TGAACTCAGGACCTTTAGAAGAGCAGGCAATGCTCTTAACCTCTAAGCCATCTCTCCAGCCCCCTAGAAGTCTTTATCTAAAGGCCCCACTCAACTTTTCATGTACTTAAAATATTAGATGTGAATTGAGGAGGCAGCTTATTAGAGAAACAAGAGAGGTAAACAAAGAGATCTCCTGAAATAGGAGAAAGGTTTGTGAAGGAATGTTAATGACACACCCAGTGTGTTCCTTGCCTTCTGGTTCTTAGTCACCTATGATGTGGGACAGAGGTCACTGGGAAACTTCAGAGCAACTGCAAACTTTCCAATAGTAGGAAGCACATAGAAGTACATTTAAAAAAAGAAAGTGTACTGAAGTAGTTAATTTTACTATTAGCTTCTAAAAAATGAAAAAGATGCAACGCTAACCCACCTGTCCTATAAAGTATTTAATGATCAGTCAACTGATCAATCGATTGAATGATGATAGGTGGTCCTTAGGTAGTTGGTGATAAAATTTTGCCCCTTTTTTTTCTGGGCAGGGGTGGCACACGCTTTTAATCACAGCACCCCAGAGGCAGAGGTAGATGGATCTCTGAGTTTGATGCCAGCCTGGTCTTCAGAGCAAGTTCCAGGTTGCTGGTTCTGTTCAGAATATGATTGTGATACAGAAATGAACACTTTCGTGCTCCGTTTATTCTCTGTGTTTATCAAATCCCTTCAAAGGCTTGAGCACTAATAGTGAGTGTATCCTTCTAAACATGTATTTCCTCCATGAACTAAAAGTGTCAGGCTGTAAAATCATTCAGGTTTGCTGTGGAGTGAAGAGTGGCTTTCCAGGAATCTTCTGTTCTCTGGGAGGCAGCATTCGTGGTGAGGTGTGGATGCAGCTGATGACGTATTTACCAGGAGCTCCATCTATTTTTTCCTCAGCGCAGCAGAGGGTTTGGGGCATTTCCTTTAGGTGGCATTTCTAAAAAGTAAAAATTTTAAAAATCAGACAGGGACAAAGAATTTTCTAAGTCAATGCTTTCCCAAGGACTTCCGGGGTAGCTGTGTTAGAATGTTCTTACCGCAGACCACAGAAACCCACTTCCCAAAGTGCTGTGGGAGCAAGGGAAGAAAGTTAGAGTTTGGCATGGTGGGCTTCAGGAGAGCTGGATTTAGTGGTTCAGGGCTGATCTCGGTCTAGGATGTTCTAGGTGTCTCTGCTCTCCCTTCCACTCAAGCAGGATTTCCATGTGTTTGTAAGATGAGGATTACAGACGGCCACAGTTGTTTTCGGATGCTCTGGCGAAGAGTGACTTTTGTCCATCCTTCTTAACACCCAGCCTCCCAAGAAGCCTCTAGTAAAAGTCTTTATTTTTGTGAATGAGACGAGGATGTGTGTAGATATTATGAGACAAGATCTCGCACTATAGGCCAGACTGGCCTTGAACTCACATCAGCCTTATTGCCTCAAGTACATAGAGCAAAACATTAGTTCTCAAAATTGTTCTTGCATCTTTATGTATTTATTGTGTGCGTGCGTTCATTTATGTGGGTGTGTACACGTCACAGTGCACATTTAATGGTCAGGGACAACTTTCAGAAGTTGGTTCTCTCCTTCCACCATGTGGTTCCCATGAATCGAACTTGGGTCTTCAGGTTTGATAAAAGATGTCTTTATCCACTAAGCCATATTGTTGACCTGCGAAACTCTTTTCATCTTTATAGACTAGAAGTTGATCACAGTAATTGTGATCTTACCACAATTTGAATCTATCCTTGAAGTCCAAAGGACTCTCACAAAAGGTTCCATTTCTGACATTGTTTTTCTTGCCATTTTGCATATGAACTGAGCAAGTGGTCCCTGAAGGGACTGGATTTACTCAGCCTCAGAGATTAATCTTTTCACGCGGATTGAACAATATTCAATTCCATCTTTCTAAAGAACAAAATACATTCACATGGTGGCCCAGTCTGGAAGCCTCTCATGAAGAAGTGTGTGTCTCTACATGAACCACCTCAGAGTGGCTTTATAAACACAGTCAATGGGAGTTTGTGTTTATGTCTAATATAACATTTAGCATGACCGTGTCTTATCCATGAAGAAACAAACTTAAACTCAGGAGTACAGTTGACCCATGTCACTTACGAGAAAAAATTGTTTGAGGGAAAAGCTCTTGTTAGCCCTGGCCTGAGGGATATAAGGAGACTTATAATTAGTAAATATCTATGTGGAAAGAGACCAAGGTGGTAATGAAAGAAAGGATAATACTATATAATTTATAAGCCAGAAGTCAGGCCAGAATGCTGAAGATAAAAAGTACTCTACATATTATGTAAGCTGGTATCCCAATTTCTCAAGATAATAAAAACCTGTAGCTATTTATAGTAGGTGAGATTTAGCTATGTGGCTACGAAGACTGAAACTTTGGTGTCGTTAGAGGAGGGACTACCAGGCCATGCCTTAATGTGAAACTTCTTTGTAAGTATCTTCATTTCTGTCAACATTTTAACAACATGGTTGAGTAATAGGGTGGAGAAGATGGTATTGAAACTCAGTGTTTGCAGCTAGAGAAATGGCTCAGTTGTTAAGAGTACTGGTTGCTCTTCCAGAGAACCTGGGTTCGGTTCCCAGCACCCACTTGGTAGCTAACAATTATTTAAATCCTGTTCCAGAGGGTCTGAAGTGGCCTGCATGCACATGGTACACAAACATATATGCAAGGAAAATGATCATACACATAGAAATGAATAACTACATAAAAAAACAAGCCAAAAGAACAAACATGGTGTTCAAAAATACTAGCTAAATGGAGAAAAATAATAGTCAAAGTAATAAAAAATATCTAATGCACAGGTAAAATTTACTTATTTAAAAATTCATATGGAAAAACACTCAAAACAAGGGAAGTTTATGTGTAATTAAAAAATAACATGTCTCGTGGCTTCTCAAAGGACCCACAGTGCTTTACGAAAACCTCTTTCTTTGAGAGGCATATAACACATTCACTGATTTGTATACATAGTGAATTGCTACGCCTTTTGAAATACCATGAAATCAGTTTTTGTTTTGTTTTATCAGTTTATGGTGACCATTATATGATGATGTGGGGGAATTTGAGAGCACAGTGCCTGGGATGACAGAGTGACAGGAAGAAGGGGCTGACCACAGGGACGTCTAGAGTCAAGTTCTTCCATCCCTTACCCAAAGGTTCAGGCTCTTCATGATTCTCATTCCTTTGATCCACATCCTTCTAAGCCTCCTGAGCCCCCCGAGCCCCCCACTGTCCACTCTTCTCATTGACTACTTTTCCTGAAAATGTCCTTGACTTTGCTGTTCAGCTTAGCACTGATTCAGACCCCACAGCAAAGACCGCTTTGCCCAGTGGGGCTGGAGATAAAATCACGAAGAGGCCTTGCATTCTTTAACAGTGTACTTGAGAGCAATATGTTGAAGATGGAAATGAAGTCTGTTTCCCACAGCCACCCTTTTGCCATGGTTTTCTCGGATATGTCCCCCAAGCTCTCCGTGAGCACCTAGTAAAATCTACCAGAGGCTATGCCGGCTTTTCCTCTGCTTCGGGCAGGTTCTATCCCCGTGAGTCACACTTGGGCTCTGTGGCTCCAAACACACCAACCCTGCACAAGGATCTGCCTGTTTTTTTTCTGATACAATCTAGGACTTGTCTTCTCTGGGAGTGTTCTCAGGCTATGGTGTCAAAGTGTTAATGACAGCAGGCCTGGAGGCAGAGTGTGGACACACATGTGTAAAGAACAAGCAACTGAATGTGGAGCATGGGGGGGGGTGCTTTGGACATGCAGACATGCCCAAGGGAATCATCTGCCCAGGCCATTTCTAGCTCTATTATTTGGAGTCTGTGAATTTCTCCATGTCTGACAGATCCTTTTCATCTTCCTTAGGGAATCAGCTGGTGATGCCTAGAGCAATGAAGGCCCAGGTCTTCTTGGCCTGTTTTGTACCTGAACATCACAGCTGAGATTTACAGCTAGAATCCTTGACAGTCTTCAACATGGCAGCACGCAGGAGCTGAGGATGAACAGGGTGGTTGCTTTCTGAGTAGTGTGAGCCTGTAATTACCCTAATACATCGATACAGATATTTTCCTCTGGCTTAAGTTCCAGGGGTGGTAAGGGGAAGCTACTAGACATGGCCAACAAATAAAGGGCTACAGTAGTTCTAGAAATCCTAGGACCAGGGTAGGATTCCCAAGAGTCAATACAAAGAAAATCTGAATTGTTTTTAGGTTCTGTCTTGGATTGTTTGTTCTTCCATACAAACACCATAGAGTGGGAAGCTTTCAAATGCTGTTGATGCTTTTATCATGGTTTGGAGGACTGAGAAGTCTAAGGTCCTAGCAATGGGATGGTCAGTGTATTTCAGGAGCCCTCCTCCTGGTGATGGTGTCTCCAGCAGCAGAAGGGTAGGAAAGTTCCCACTACTCTTAAGGATTCAAATCCCTTCCAGTCACCTGTCAAAGGCTGGCTTTTTCACAAGCTCCCTTGGTGCTTGGGATTTCAGCACAGGAGTTCGAGAGGACAAAGACATTCAGCCTGTAGTATAGGCTGCTGTGAGAACACTATTCCAGAAAAGAGTTTGGAAAGAGAGGAAGTTTCCAAAAGTTTCTTAGGGCAGGAATTGCCTGATTGGCATGTATGGGCATCTGGTTACAGCAGATGCCACCGACAGTCAGCATGAGGTGACACTTTGACCTCTAAGTGACATAAATCTTGCATTCTTTTGTTTTGTTATTGATATTGTTTATTTTTTACGTCTGCCCTCCATTTATAAGCAGCAGGGAAATAAGTGGAGTTATATTGAAGCCTAAAATTATTAACAGCAAGATGGAAAATTCATCTAATGGTCTTTTTCTCAGACTGGAAGAATTGTTAGCATTGTATTTGAACAGAAGTGACATGTGCAAAGATTTCAGCTTCCCGAGATGCATTTTCAGGGTTGGGGGCCGCACAGAGTCACTGGTTCATCAGTATGAGAAGGTACAGGAATTAGAGTCGCTGCTGAAAGAGAATAATCAGGGGGCATCCCCTTCATCCTCAGAGCACATCCCTCTGAGGGTATCACACTAACCTTAGGGGAGCCCAGAGCGCACCCACAGCTGCGGTCAGCCATTCGAGAAAGCATCTCCCTGGAGATGTGTTAGCCCTCCAAAAGTACCATTTTATGACATTTCCATATTTTTTGTTAGCCACCGGAAGAACAGCTCAGAAAAAGTAAAGTCTTGTGTTTGGTAATACTTGCTTCTGGCACTTCCTATACATATGTACCTTGAAAACAAACAAACACAAAAAAGGCAAATGAGTAAAATTCATTCATTAGTCTCAACAGTCCCTCTTCCTCTGGGATGATGAAAACATTTTGCATTCTTATGAAGGTCAAGATGTGCCACGTAAGATCAGTATTCATCTCCCAGATCCCCACCATCAAAGCTCAGAGGCAGTGTTAGAAAAAGATGTCTCCTAGAAATCTGCATTAACTGAAAAGCCTCTAAATGTTACCTTGCTTGTATATTCATTAAGTCAACCAGTATTTACTGGGCTTTGCCACCATGAGCAAATACTCCACTCAATGACAGGAAGATGCAAAGCTAAGTGGGCACCAGAGCCTGCCCACAAAGAATTTAAACACGTGCGCAAGAAAAAAAAACATGCTGATAGAGTAAAAATTAAAAGTAGAAAATCAAAGGTGTCAGAGGGAACGTAGGGGCACAGGAGAGAGTTGGAGGAAAGAAAGATTACTTTCAGCTGAGGAAATTTGTGGAGGGTTGAGGAGGCTGCAGATGGGGAGGGAGGGGAGACTCTGAGGGCAGGTGATAGGGCCTGGAGCACAGGGCAAGGACAGGAAAGTGTGGGAAGTGGTGATGAGAAGACATTGTGGTCCTTTCCATAAAGTCTGAGATGAGGTGAACCAAGCAGCAGGAGGTGGTGCTGGGCTAGCGGGTCTGTTCAGTGGAGAGGTAGTAGAACACTCCTTTAATTCCAGCACTTGGGAGGCAGGTGCAGGCAGATCTCTGTGAGTTCCAGGTCAGCCTGGTCTACAGAGTGAGTTCCAGCACAGTCAAGGCTACACAGAGAGAGAGAGAAAAAAAAAAAGGGCAGAGTATTACTTATATTATGCATAGTAAATTTAAGAAGTATTCAGATTCTAGTGATAATGTAATTTTATAAACATACTAGAAAATGTCATTTATGGAAGAGGCTGGTGGATCTCAGTGAGTTTGAGGCCAGCCTGGTCTACAAAGTGAGTTCCAGGACATGCAGGACTGTTACACAGAGAATTCTTGTCTTGAAAAATCAAATATATATATATATATATTTATCTTACATGTCAATTCTCTGATTCTAGGAACTATTGGGATGGATAGGTGTAGGTTAAAATAATATAATATATTAGATTTTAAATTGTAAATCAATAATATAGTAGATGCTATTTATTCATGTTGCCCAAATTGCAGAGGTTTAGGGGGAACATTTTATGTTTGTGTGAGTGCACTTGAGTGTGTGTATGTGTGTGTGTGTGTGCGCGTGTGTGTTGTTGATGTCTTACTCCAGACTATGCCCAGACTCATACCTGCTAAATGAGCACTTGCTTGTTGCACTGCGTCCCCTACCAATGTCAGGGAGACATGACTAAATCTACTTTAGGGTAATGGGGAGAAATGAAGAGATGGACATGAGAAATGGTCCTGAGGAAAAAAACCACAGAGCTTGGTAATCTAGATGCAGTAAATGAGGAAGAGGGAAGTAACCCAAAATGCCACTGCAGTGCGGGACCTTCCTATTGTCATGCTGACAGTCATAAAAAGAATTAAGAAGAATGATCTGTGAGCAGACCAGTTCATTGTGCAAGTCCTAGGAGGTTGAGGCATTCTGTGACTTCTGAAATGCAGGACTGCTGTGTTGGAGGGCTGAAATGGGAGATTCAGGACTGATCCCAGAGGTGATAACTAGAGGTTTCATGTTGTGAGCCAGGAGCACAGAAAAGAGGGCTCAGCTAGATCCTTGGGAAAGGGTACATTCTTAAATAACTCAAGAAGGCAACAGAAAACTAAGAAAGGTTGAGAAAAAACATTTTCGAAGTCTCAGTTCAGGCATGATCTTGTTATTAGCATAAGGTAATTTCTAAACAGATGTTGATGAGAAAGAAATGCATAGCCAACAGTTGTTGGGGTCTGCGGGAAAGGTCAAGGGTCAAATGGGAGAAAATACCAATGCATTTGGCCATGAGGAAGTCATTGGTGACCTTTGAGTCTGTGGAGTCTCATTGGAGTGACAAGGGCAGAAGCCAGATTGTAAGGAGGGAAAGGCCAAGTAGGGGGTCCGGAAGTGACCTCCTCTTTCAAGAGCTATGAAAATAGAGAGGATGCTAGCGGGGCAGGGAGATGGAACAGCGCTGAGAAAACATTCTTGTGAAGAGGTCTCTCTCGTGCAGTGTAGTGAGCATAGAGGAAAGATGTGGAGCCCGATGACTTGCGGAGTCAGTGGGGGAAGTCAAATTAGGGTGAGGAGGAGCCAAGAGGGGAAGGACCGACGATGTCAGAGGTTACACACCTGAAACTGGAGTTTGCAAATGAGAGGGTGAGTGGGAAGAGAGAAGAGGGAGACTGGTTTCAGTGATGCAAGCTAGACTGGGGAGGGCTCTTCAAGAAAAGTCAGGAGGTTGGAAATTTTTAGCGGAGTAAGTCACTAGAGATGGCGTGAAGACTGCCAAGGAGGGGATCTATCCAGCTGCAGCAGAAGCTCTTTGTCTGTGGACTCTGGAGAGGGGCAGCTTCACGCTGAATTGAGACTGGCCTCCATGCATGACTGGTGATAAGGAGAGCTCCATTCCTGATCAAGAGCCAAAGGGAGAGCACATTTTCTGCTAGCTTACTTAGAGTGTCATCTGCAGCTAAGGCTGACCCGAAACTCACTGTTGAGGGTTACCTGATAAGCCCTACCCAAAGATGATCCTCGCCTGATTCTGTCACCTCCACAACTCATGTGCTGGGACCACAGAAATGTGACCAACACACTTAATTGTTTTGAAAATTCTATTTCTAGTTTGTGTATTAGATAATAGGTCTCATGCCATTTTGATCTGTGCTTATCATTAGAATTTGGCTTTTTTTTTACACCTCCCCCATCCCCACTGCTCTCTCTTGTCCACACCTTTCTCCTCCTGCTAATCCTATCTAGGTGTTTTCTACTAATCGAATCGAAGGAACAGCTGAAGCCTGAACAAATTATTGGCTATGAGAGTGAAGTGACTCCCTTAGGTACCACAGAAAATTTGCTCCTTTGTTTTCTCTTGACATTTAAAATATGTCCTTGCTGAGTAAGGAGCATTTGACGACAAAAAGAAACAAAGGTACAACTTGTTTCCCTGCGGGAGGGAAAGAGAACGTTTCTTTGGGAGTCAGATGGTTCAGGTCTGAGGACGCTTGACTTGCCGGTTGAGGGACATAATTTTCTCAAGTCTTTTAATTTTTTTACAGGTACATTTTTTCCCCCAAAGGCAGCTGAAAAGTTGCCTCCTCATGGAATGACCACTAGAACTAAATTAAACCCAAATGCTCAATACAGGGCCAGGTGCACAGGAGTTGCTCAATTGACGGGAATTATATTCCTCAGATAACTCTCAAATTTCACTTTGATGGGATTTGATTCATCTTTTGAATGAATTCTGCATATATTTGGCTTGGTCAAGTAAGCCCGTGACTATAAAGAAGGGAAGATCCTTAATACATGTTGTCTGAGGAAATGCAAACCTTGACCGTGTTTTTTTGAAAGTGAGAACTTACAAGTTAATAGCATTGGTTCACTGTAGACTGAGGTGTCTACACTTAGGGATACATCACTGGTGTGTCCTTTCTTTCCACATTTTCCTGGCTCAATCCCTCCTTTAAAAGAGGGAACCACTGATTGCTAAGAGTTAGCATTGGTTTGTCATGAGCAATTAAACCAGGCCTATATTGGCTTCTGACCGTGTTGCCGTGGTGACCACGTCTGGTTCCTCTCTAGATGCCCAGTACCTGGCATACAGTAGGCACTCTATATGTGAAATAAGTGAACCATTGAACTCTGTCTGTGAGCAAGGTGAAAAGGGATCATAGAATAATATGGCTGTGTACAGGGAAAACACACGCATATGCATGCATGCACACAGAACTGCCACCCAAGCTCAGAGGGTTATTTTTAGCTTAGTTCTATACAATCACTTTTAGAAAAATGAATGATTGAGGACATTTATGACCCTGTCTGGTTTCTGCTTAAAAAGGAGAAAGTCAATATGTTCAATGCCAAGAACGTAATCCAAAGACATCTTGAGAACCGATAGCAAAGCTGTGATTAGATTTCTGAAATCTGCATCATTTCACCACATCCCAGAAGTAGGAAGAGAAGCCACTCGCTCAGTCTCCCAGCCCTGGTGTCCTAGGTGCACTGAAGAAGTGCACACCTCCCTCACAGGGCTCTCATGTGGATGAAATGTGATGAGTTGGGATAAGGAAGAAACCCTGAGAGCAATGCACTTTCCTCAGGGTGGAAACTACCTAGCCCTTCTCCTGCTAAAAGGTTTGACCTAGGTTGGAAATGATGGACCACCTGTCACAAGATCAAACTGTAGATAAAATATAAGGAATATTTCAATATGAGAAGTCAATAATACAAGCACATAGCAAGAGCTGCGTGACAGAAGGAGGGGTTTTAGCTGACAGGAAGTGTGGTAATATCTAGGGGTAATGGCTCCAAATGTCAGCAGAGAATCAGACTAATACAGGACCAGCCAAGCTCCAACCTCAAAAGGAGACAATGACAAGCTGAAGCGACACTGAGGAAAATGGCCAGACAGGTGATGTTCCCCAAAGGCCTATGGTGTGAGGAAGGGGATGAAGGAACAGAGATGCTCAAATTGGAGCCATCAGTAAGTGCTTGACAGGTCACCCCGCATATAAAGGGAAGGGGGCTTGCTCTGCGATGTGTCAGAGAAGGGAGGAGGCACAGTGGAGGTCAGGGCTGCGGGTTTCAGCTTGACCCCAGTCAGCACTTTCACAACACAAGTTAGTTATCTGAGTATGCAATGAGCTGTCTGCTGAGGTGATGAGTTTTCCAGTCCTAGTGGTCTGAAGCCCAGTACCTGAAGACCACGGCACCTTGGTATGTGTGTTTAGAGACATGGCTTAAGAATCAACAGTAATTCTGGACCCTGTCACACATGGACCCTCCTAATGCCCTGCCTTGGGATCCCCAATCCTTCCTAGCATGAAGTTAGCAAAATGCCTTTGCTCCCTGGCAAAAGGCAGAGGTGCTCTTCAGCTTGAAGGCAGACAATAAAGTTTAACCCAGAATGCCCCTGAGCCTCTCAACACAGTATGTTTATTTGCTTTATTCTCTTTTAAAGGAGCTGTTAGCTGACTCTCATTCTTAGCCTTAATCAGATTCTCTGATTAAGAATTCTTCAAACACACCACAAAGTAAGCAGTCTTTCCTCTCACATCTGGCAGTTTTTGTAAAAAGAGCAACATGCTCAAGGCAGGGCTCAAAATAGAACCTATATTTTCAACTTTTGAATCCCTGAGCTATCTCTGTGAGAGCCTCTCTCTCTGAACTTCCCAGCCATGGTGGGGATTCACTTTCCCTGCCCTCAGGCCTTCCCATTTAGACTGGCAGCTCTCTTTGGCTGTCTGGTTTTGGAAACGTTAGGGGATGCAAGGGAAATCTCAGAGTGTGAATAGCCACAGGAGGCCAAAATGCAAAAGTGGAATTTTAGGATGATTTGATGTACATTATTCTTAGCAGAGGAGATGATGGGGAAAAAAGCAGGCAGGTTAGATCTCAGCCTCAGACCAGTCTACTCGAGATGGCCAAGCAGCAATGGGAGCACAGGAAAGTCAGATTACCTGCCAGGGTTCCATGCGTTCTCCCATCAGTGCATCTTATTTACTGGTAAAAATTAAGGACATGAGATTTAATCAACTAGTAAGATGGAAATACGATGTTTGCCTTTTGGAGAAAATCTTGTTAAAGTTTTACATGCTCTCTTCAGCTCCCTGAGTTTGTTCTGGAGAAGCTCATAATTAGGCTGAAGACTTCATATTGCCAAGCAGGAGACAGGATAAGGAATCCAGTCTGCAGCAAAGGCTCATTTACATTATTAGTTATCAAAAGGGCAGATAAAAGAAGGGTGGAGGGAATTGGGTCTTTGGTAGCTCTGTAAATTGTCACCAAGGGACACTGGCCTCCTGGCTGATGACTGGTCTGCATTCTTCCCTGTGGACACCCAGAGCTGTTGAAAAGAATTGAGATGCTTGTCAACAGAATGGAAAGCTGGACTCCATCAAAACAATTTTAGTCTGTGAGGCTAATGACCTTTCACAGCCATTTGTTTTAGTTTGGAACTAAATGAGAAAATTGTTTTAGATAACAGTGACTAGGTCTTCCTTTCCCTAGCATTTGTTGAGTAAAGAAAAGTAGCAGGATTATTAACCAGTACATTAAACACACACATGCCCACGCACAGACAAAACTACATTCATACATACACATGGACACACATACGTATACATGAACACACATAGAGACTCAACACATGTATGCATGCACATAGAGAGGTCAGGTTAGAAAAGGATTAACCACCCCCAGAGATCTAACACCAGCCTCGTTAACAAAAACATTAACAAAAAGAATCATCAAAATGAGAAAAAATGTATCTTTTTGTTCATATGTCACAATAATAATATAATAATAATATGTTTGATAAAGTATGACATTCCTAAATACACTTGCCTCCATATTTGTTGTTGTGATTTTTTTAAGAGCTGTAAATTGAACTATCTGATGAACAATCTCTAGGGACAGGCTAGGATCATCCTTATTTCCTGTTCAGCTGGTGAAGGAGAAGAAAATTATGAAAGAAAATAGAGTAATGGCTTTGCAAAATGAGTGAAAGGCTTAACAGAGTTCAAAGATCAGTTCATCTTGATCTTGATCACTGATATTTTCTGTGAAGAACAAATGAATTCTTACCTTGGAAGTCTCAGAAATCTGCAAGTAAAAACCATTATTAAAGACAGAAGATGGCTAAGGGTGAAAGTCATTCTGGAGAAAGTAAAAATCAGATGATCATCATCTATCTAGGATTCTTTTGCTAGGCAGTCTGAAATGATGAACAATTAAAAATAAGGACATGGTGGTCCTTCAGTAAAGGTCCATGTGGAGGGCTCTATGAAAATGGCTACTTGTTTAGGCAAAGTTATCCATAAACTTTCCCTAAAGCAGAGATAATTTATAGACATTGCGGTATCGATGATTTCCCTTTGGTGCTTGTCGGGGTGGAGAACAGAGGTGGTCACTGCATCAGCATAGGGCAATGAAATGTCTCTAAGTTGTGATCTGCTGGCATGTAATAACTCGATCTGCTTCATGCAGACAAAATATATTAAAAGTATGGACGAGTGAAGTTTGTGCCCCAGGGAAAAGGCGAGATAATGCATTGAAATTGTTCAGAGGTAGTTAGATGCCTAATGGTCTAATATGTGAGCTATGTGAGGTCTGAGGTCTGGTTCTCATAAATTCTGGCTAGACTGATCCTGTAATTTCAAGCAAAGGATAAAAGCGTTACCCAGAATCATCAGTGTTCAAGGTCCATGATGCTGGATATTATTCATAGAAAGATGTTAAAAAGAAGATACACACTTTAGAAGGAACATTGCAGAGTGTAACTGATGTTCTTGCATATGTGCATGTTTGTGTTTAAAAACCACACACCTCCATGCCCAGAATGAGCTGCTTAATGAAATAAATTAACTTGAAATTGACATAAACCTTCACATCTTTGCCACGACAAGAAAGATTTCTGATAAAATGATGTACTACCTCAAAAACCACGTAGGATCTAATTATTTCTACTTCAAACTGACATCTGTGTTAAAATCAGAGTTAAAAAAATGTCGGCAATAAAAATTTACCATTGCACATGGAATAATTTGAATGCAATTTGGGTGGATTCGGGAGTGATTAGAGGGGAAAGTTCCCAAGACATTTGGTAGCCTTATAAATGATGTCACAAACTATTTGAAGATGGGCCCGCCAATCACCTGGGTGGGAGGTGACATTGTCGGTTTTTGGAACTGAGGGCAAGGTGGTTCCGGAGAGCTGTGATAAGAGTTCCCTTTATGCAATCTATTTCATCGTGACGGCAGAAGTTTTGAGGTTTTCATTTGCAGTTTCTTTTCTTTTTATAACCAGCTCACTTGTGTTTGAGTCTGCAGTATATTTATACAGTTTTCCTGCCAGAATCTTTGACAGTATTTTTAAATGCTTTCCCTCGCTGCCTAGGTTATAACCAAGCACCACTCTTGTTAGGTTCCCCAAACTATACCACCCACATACACATCGGGAATAGAGATGTGCATGGGGTTTTTTTCTTTTCTTCTTCTTCTTCTTCTTCTTCTTCTTCTTCTTCTTCTTCTNCTTCTTTCTTCTTCTCCTTTTGTAAAACAAAGTGTTCAATCTAAAATTACTTTGTTGGGACCCTGAAAGATCATCTCTACCCCACACACACCTTGTGTAAGAAACTGGTAAGCGCTTGCATTTGTCCCTGGTGACTAGACTCACATTTTAAATAGCTGTTCCAGAAGGTCCGTATTTACATATTCAGTTGTATAATGACATTGTCTCTATTGGTATTTTCAAGCTTTCTAGTGGGTCCTACTTGAATCTTAGCAGAAGATTCTTTTGGACTCACCGAAAAGTATTTGAAGATGAGGCTTGCAGTTGATTGTGCAAATTTGACTTTTAAGCAGGCTGAAATGCTTAACCCTAGGGGTCTGCCTTTTGGAGAGGCGCATAGACACAGCCATTCTCTAATAATGCTTCTAGGACATAAACATTTGTTTGGTAAGTACATAGGAGGTGGTACTCCTCATGCATAAAACAAAGAAGCTAACTGGGAGATGAAGGCAATCATTGAAATCGTCAAATCTCATCATTCTGTTTGTATCTAGCCTTTTGTTTAGAACAAACGGAACATGCTTTCATCCATTTCCTTGAGGAAATATGCTGGGAAATCTCTCTCTGCAGAGAAGAGCAAAAGGGAGGGCATCAAGAATCAAATTCCTTACTCTTACATGTTGATGTCCCAAGAGACTTTTGACAAAAGCATACTTTAAA
>LOEQ01004831.1:0-20568 GCA_001685075.1 Bramus lutescens | reverse complement strand
AGGCCAGCCTAGTCTGTGGAGTGAGTTCAAGGCCAGCCTAGTCTGTGGAGTGAGTTCCAGGACAGCCAGAGCTATACAGAGAAACCGTGTCTCAAAACAAAACAAAACAAAACCCAAGCCTAACCTAACCAAAACAAACAAAGAAGCCAAACATGTAAGTAAAAGTATCATGAATGTGTATGGAAATCTCGGGCAACTCGAGGGAGCCATTCTCTCGCTGCCCTGTAAGAAGCAGAGACCTAACCTGGGCATTCAGACTTGGTGACCATCACCTTTACTCACTCACCCATCTTGCTGTCCTCGTACGTTGTCTTTAAGTGGAAGTGTATGTGTTACTTAAAAGTTTGGATCCTAGACAGCAAATTTTGTCTCACTTAAATAATTGCAAAGTAGAGAAAGATTCCGGAACTGAACTCTTCCAAGACTTTCTCTCCTTACTATTAAGAAGAACTTAACAACATCCAACTGTGGTTTTGAGTGATGTTGTTGTGTGTCAGTAGTCTTTTTGTTGTTGTTGGTGGTGGTGACCTTCTACTAAACATTTCTGCTGACAAGATGACTCTATGGCAATCCTCCACTATAGACACTTTGTAAGGCTTGGTAGGAGAGTCAGTTTGCAAACTTGGATCACGTGCTCTCTCCATTAGGACAACCTGTAGATTTAGCAAGAAGGGTAGAAAGACTGGAAATTCGGAATTAGTTTACATTTTCTATCCAAAGTTAGGTAATATGATTACCTTTTGATTATTCCAATTGTAAACATCTCAAGGCAAAACTCAGAATCTATGCTAGAAAGCACAAGCAAATTCCTCCCACCACCCCTCCTCTCCCCCTCTTCCTCCTCTTCCAAATCTTTTCCAGATTGTTTGCAAAATAAAATTATCTAATTTCACGAGTATTTGTTCTGAGAAAGTATTACACTCTCTGGTTTAAAAGTATCCAGAAACCATTTCAAGACCTGATATCTTCAAGCAAAATCTATTTTGTCCATGAAATACTAACCTGGCTTCAATGGGAACAAGAACTTTTTGGGCCAAACACTACAGAATATATGCGTAAAATATCCAGGAAACTGACACTTTGAACTGTATTTAAGGTTCATGACTAAGACCCACCAGTTAAATTATTGGATGACTTTGTTCCAAACGACAGGTCAATTTATAGAATATTGTGTTTCAACAAAATACAGAAAAAGATAGTTTGAAACCCCTTTAGCAAACAGTGTATGCTGACAATTATCTTAATTGGTTATTTTTGTTCATAAATTTATACCCCCAAATCAAACTGCAGCAGGAATTTATTGAGGACATATT
Organism: Bramus lutescens; assembly: GCA_001685075.1. Lineage (NCBI taxonomy): Eukaryota > Metazoa > Chordata > Mammalia > Rodentia > Cricetidae > Bramus > Bramus lutescens. The sequence goes on along the minus strand of LOEQ01004831.1, from coordinate 19,255 downwards.
AATATCCATCGAGGCACTGTTTCAAACTGTACATCTGCTTGCTTAATTATAATATTTCGGAACTTGCAACTCCTGCCACTATTAAATTTCGTTTTTTGTGTTTTTTTAAGACTTTAGGAATTAGTGTTGAATTATTAATTTGAACATTATGAACTTTTCATGTTCTAAGTATAGAGGAAGAAATGCTGAGCTAATTAGACTAATTAATTCAGTTGATTACAGTCTATTTATCCAAAGAGAGCTAGTCAAGCAGACCCAAAAGTGGGAAGAAACTTTGCTAAAGCTGAAAGCGCAGTGCATGGGGGTTTCGGGGTAGAAGCAAGCTGGAGTTGAGATGGATACTTCAGTGTGCAGTTTCAGCATCGCATGACGACTCAAGCTTGAGTAGCCTAAGCATTTGCACTTGTGTCTGCCTTACATCTCCAACGCCCACAAAGTGTCTTAGCCTACAGCCTGTAAACACTTTTACACGGCAAAAACAAGCTTTGTCTGGAGCGGTTTGTGTTTGCTTTCTTCAGAATCTTTCTCTCGCTGCCCTGTTTAAATGGTGTGAACTAGGCCATGTCATGCAAGACATAAGCTCTCTGCTAAATGCCCCACTTACAAGACTATGAGTGACGTCAGAGCTCGCAAAAATGGTGTCCCTTTTTGCCTTATGACAAGACTCACATTGAATATGTTTAATTTAAATGTAGTCGCTGGCTCTATCCCAGGATAACAGAACAGGATGTGGAATGTTCCCAAACCAAACTTCTAAAGTTCTATGCTAAATTAAAGAGTACTTATGTGAGTTTGTATTAAAAAAAAAATTCTTGGTGACTTAACTGCGGAATTAAGAGAAGCTATTGCTGTATAGAGCATTCAGCATGGGGGGGATGGGACAGCATTCTGTTAAGTCTGATACTTAGTAAACAAATCCCCCAAGCAGGAAACATGGCTAATTTTGTTTTCTCAAAGTGCCTAATGTGGTGTTGACATACTCAAATGTTAAGTAATATATTTTAACATGAAGGGAAAGCTCCATGCTTTCATGAGGTAGAGCTGAAGAATGGTGATACATGCCCCCAGTTCACAGAAAAGAAAGAGGCATCGAATTCACATTCCTGTTTTCATCCTTGCAAGCATCCAAGCTGTCTTGTGTTTAGCACATGTTGCATTTACATTTCCTGGGTTGTCAGGGCTTGCATCTCCAGAACAGAGCTCACCTCTTAGTTCTCCACATGGGCCTCTGCTGTTTTCTGCAAAGTGCTCCTCCCTCCGGTGCTCACATCTCATCTTATTGTACTGAGATTATTAAATTTTTGTTTCTTTTTAAAAATTCTATAATATATGTAAAATGCTGAAATTGTATTCTTTAAGTGAGTGCCTTGTTTGGTACTTAATTATAATAAGTATATATTATATTTGCCAGAACACTGGCAAGCCAAACCTACGAACTGGTCATGTAGTTGCATGTTGACATACGACTTCTGATATCTTTCCTTTTCTCATCAGTTCTTTGGATAGGAAACAGTTATCCAGAATAATGATCTCAAATAAAAACAAACATACAAAAAAGAGATACATTGAGATGATTTAGGCAAATAACAGCACTCACAGCTCAGGCACTGAAGAGCAGTTACTTACAAGTACTTCATCTATTTCTATACTGGTTCCATTGGCTGATTTTCTGTTTGACAAAAGAAAGTAAATTTTGTCCCAGAGATTTCACAAAATGTAGACTTTTTATTAAGTTACCTGGCAGGTTTAAGTTTTAATTCAAATGGTACTGCAGTGGGAATGTGTACAAAAATGAGACTTCCTATTTTCAAGTATTCTGTAGAGTCCACCCCATCAGATTTGCCATAGAGTGTTCAGAAAAGCCCTGCTAGTCACTGAACAAATGCACTAAACCATCAATCGAACGGCACTATGAACACAGTCCTTCAAAAAGACAATAGTGAGAACAGCACTAGGAGGCCAGGAAAGGGCCAGAGTGGGTAGCTCCATCAATACAGTTAGGTCCATGGTGATTTTATTTTTACTTGGAAGAATTAAGGCAGAGTATCAGTGGTTTGGAGCAAACCTCGGGCAGAAAACATGCTTGGGCCATCAGCATGGTACAATGACGGTTGACCCTGTGTGACTGGAAGGCCACAGGAGCTGGGAGGAAACTGAAACTAGACCAAAGGTAAATTCAGTCCAGAAGGTAAATTCAGGAAGCCAGATCTACTTCAACTGTACTTTCTAAGGTGCCAACACAAATGAGTTTGTAGACGGCAACTCAAAGTAGATGACCATGGCGATGTTCCCAGCTACCCTCTGGAGTGGAAGAGTCTAGTTTGCTTCTGCCCCAGAGGTCACTAACTGGTCATGGCACATCTCTAGGATTCGTTTTCCTCCATGCTGGTTTGTTAACTCTCAATTCACACATTTCTAAAAGTGTTTGCTGATCATTAAGAAGCAATTAAGTGGAAGAAGTATCAGGTGTGCAAGGTAACAAAAATTTTGGTGGCGGCTTGAAGTTTGAAGGTAAAAGGATTAATCAAAGAGGTCTTAACAGGAACTGTCTTTATAGTAACTAATAATTCTAAAGTCTACAATGAAACCTAGGTTTTGTTGTTGTTGTTGTGCTATGCTTTTTTTAAAAATTTCTTAAAGGTTTCACTTGTGTCTTTCTCCCTGAAGAAGGATAGAGTGACCCAGTCGTTAAATATTCATTGTATTTTGGTTTATAAGAAATTGACCTCCTTAAGATGCTTTGGAAATCCTTAATGGATACAGATTGTTCTGGGGACCTGCCAAAGCTTGAACATCTAATTTGAAGGGACAGAAAGAGTTAGCATTCTATGGAGGGGTGTGGTTCTTGGCTACTAAGATATTCCCAAAGCAAACAGTTGTTTAGTGAGAATTTCTAGTTCTGCAAGACATTCCTCCCTCCCTCCCTCTCTCCTTCCTTCTGTCCCTCTTTTCTTTTTCTTCCTTCCTTTCATTCTCATTCTCTCTTTCTCTTTTCTTTCCTTCCTTCCTTTCTTAGCCAGGATCTCACTATGTGTCCCTGGTTGGCCTGGAACTTGCAGCTATGAACCTGCCTCTGCCTCCCATGTGCTGGGATTGAAGACATGTGTCCTACAGCCAGTTTCTTTTCCTTTTTTCTATAAACCCACTATGTAATGACTTATGCAGCATGCCTTGGGGTAGGCAGTTCTGGGCCAAGACAAATTATTTTTCTCGCAACTGTTATTTACTACATGAAAAGTCATAGCACTTGTCTGGGGATGATACTTGCAAGAATCACAATATTTCTGCTGTGTCTGAAAGGCTTTCCAAACCAAATGACAAGACTGTCAGCTGACAGCTATTGTCATGGAGCGCATATTTGCAAAACGACTAAGAAATTGATTAACTAGCAAGATTTATGTTGCTTTAGGCTCAAGCTTCCCTCCCCAGAAAGAATATGTTATGACCTATTTGGAGGATAATAAATATGTGACATTTTTAAAAGCTATTTTTACTGTATATTTCAAGGTGCCTCAGTACACAAGTATACATATATAGTTGTTGATATGATCACTGCCATCAAGCAAGTTTATTCATCACATAAGATTTCATTCCTTCCCTCTTAGCTCCATTAATTAATCAATTTGTATGTATTCATTCTTAGGGAATTTCCAACATTCAATACTAACTGTGATCCTTGTGTTCTATAGTATACCTCCAGACTTATTCATTTGATGTAACTGCAACTCTATCATTTCTTAAGAGTTGAGCATTATTTTCCACTAAGACAAGTGAGGATTTCTCAGATACAATATTCTCTTTATCAAAAGAAATTCCATTGGCTGGGGAGGTGGCTCAGTGGCTCAAGTGTTGACTGCACAAGCATGCAGATGTGAGTTTGGATTCCCCAGCATTCATGGAATGAGCAATGCCCAGCACAGCTGGGGAACCAGCATTGGGAGTAGAAGTAGAGAAAGGTGAGGTGGATCCTGGGAGGTCACTGGCCTGATAAATCAGGAACTTCATAGTGAAAATCCTGTCTTGAAAAGTAAGGCAGCAAGCCCTCTTTTCTCGTATTGTCTGTATCTACAAATGCCTAAGAAGAACACCCTGCCTAGGAAATCAGAAGAAACCAGTCATTTTAACAGAGAATTCAAGATAATGGTTGATCCAGAGCATGTCAAGAGCCTGCAAAACCAACACACAGCACAGCACAGAGAAGCAAAGATCTGCAGAACACTACATCCTTAGGGAGCAAGAGAGAGAGGCTGAGCTCTGCGGATTTTAGGGTCAGAGGTAGAGCCTGGTAGAGTTGGGATGTACTTGTCTTTGAAGGTGACACTCAGCTAGTGTTGGCACTGTTACCCCAGGAGCTGGGTCTCAGGTCCCTGAGGACTTTTGTGTCACGTTTATCCCTTAGCACTCGGTGAGCAAGGTGAAGTGGATTCTGGGAATGCTGGGGGAAGCTGCAAGATAGGTTCAACTGGAGTCAGCTGAAAGTTCTGGAGTGAGGGGCTGCCATTGGAGCAATCAGGTGGAAGGAACATTAGAAGCCTAGGAAGAAGGAAGTTCTCTATGCTTCTCTTAAGTTTTGAACTTATTTATTCATTTGTCTGTTTGTTTTTGCATGCCAACCAAAGTTTCCCCTTCTTCCCAGTCCCTCCCCATCTTGTCCCATCTACTCCTCCTCCACTATTTCTTTTCAGATACAGGCTGGCATCCCATGGATATCAGCCAGCCATATCTCAAGTTGCAGGGAAACTAGGCACCTTCTCATTTATTACTGCTGTATGAGGCAACCTGGTGGAACGAATGGGTCCCAAAAGCAGTTAGCAAAGTCAGAGACAACCCCCCCTATCATTGTTAGGAATCTCACAGGAAGACCGAGTTACACAACTGTAACATATATGCAGAGGACCTAAGTCAGACCCATGCAGACTCCCTGGCTGTCAGTTCAGTCTCTGTGAGCCCACATGGGCCCATGTTAGTTGGTTCTGTGGGATTTCTTGTGGTGCCCTTGACACCACTGGGTCTTCTAATCCTTCCTCCCGCCTCTTGCACAGGATTCCCGCAGGTCTGTCTAATGTTTGGCTGTGAGTCTTTGCATCTGCTTTCATCAGTTGTTGGGGGAAAGCCTCTCTGATGACAGTTGGACTAGGCACCAACGCCAATCTATGAGTATAACAGAATATCATTAGGAATCATTTAACTGACGTTCTTCGCCATTCATGTTTGGTGTCTTGAAGTGCTGGAGAGGTCCCCACTGGTAGTATCTAAGAGCAAACCTGTGGTAAAGGAGAAACGCAGTTTGTGATGAATGCCCAGTTTCAAAATCTTAGAGGACAATTCTGAAGAGAGTTGGAAGCCCAGAAGACTTTAAATTAATAAGATCTACTATGGCAACTGTAGCTGGTTACTGAAGGCTGACTTCTTTTAGCTAGGAGAGGTTTGACTCCCAGGAATGAAATAAAACAATCTCTGGCTTTTGCTAATGATTAACAAGACTTGACTATCTCCCAAATAAAATGATGTAAACACTTTGGAAAACAGAGACCCTCAGCATGGATTTAATAAGTGTTTAGTATGATTACTCTCCATCTTTCTCGGAGTCCAGAAAAGACAAGTGATAAATATCATAGTAACATTAGAAAGGAGTATTCATAGAATCTGAGAATAACCCTGTTTGCCTGGCATATCGAGCTTCAGTTCATAGTGTGTCTTCTCTGTACGGAAAAAAGTACAGTGGGAGGTAAGAAGGCACTTTCTGCTCTGCCACCATCCTCTGTGAATCCAGTGAACCAGGAACTGTGCCAACCAGAAACCTGCGTGCAAACTCCTGTCTAGCCCTGAGAGCTGCTCTGATAAAACATCACTTCCCCTACACCTTTCCATGACAATCAGATATTGAAGTTCTTGGGTAGCTAACTATTGTGGAAGGATGCTGCAATGATGCAGGTTCTCCTAACAGATGTGATCCACAGGAGAAGATGCTGTCAGCAGCAGAGCACGAATGGACCAATCCAGGCTTGGGTTTCAGCGTTAGGACCACCACAGCCACTAAGAAGATGGTGAACTGTAGATTCAGAGGTGGAAGATGATTTAAGCAAGGCCCCATGCCATGAGAATGCAAGATCTTGGTCAAGTGGCAGAAGTGTGGAATAAAAGGAAAGAGGATGAGAGAGAAAAGAGGAGACAAAAATATTGAGAGGAAGGAAGAAACACACAAAAGGTTAAAATGTGTATGAAGAACAGTAAAGAACAGAATGACTCCTGTAGAAAAATAGAGTGTGACAGAGGACAGAAAGTGTGCATGATTCTCCCTCAGTGCAAAGAAGTACAAAAGGAAGGAAGGAAGGAAGGAAGGAAGGAAGGAAGGAAGGAAGGAAGGAATAGAAAACTTAGAAAGTGATGCCATGAGCCTAGAGAATGAAAGGCTGTTGTGGAATATTAGTTGAGGATGTATTACCTTTGTTTATGCTATGGAATATTTGTTTAATGATGCAAAGATGTGTTGCATTCTTTTATGCTGCATTTGTTGAACTCTGTGTGAAGCTGTGTTGGTTTGTCCGCCTAAAACACCTGATTGGTCTAATAAGGAGCTGAATGACCAATAGCTAGGCAGGAGAAAGAATGGATGGGGCTGGCAGCAGAGAGAATAAATGGAGGAGAAATCAGGGAAGAGAAGTTAGAGGAATGAGAAAAGGAGAGAGGACATCAGGGGCCAGTCACCCAGCTACACAGCCAGCCACAGAGCAAGAAGTTAAAAAAAAAAAAGGTATATAGAATAGAAAAGGATAAAAGCCTGGAGGCAAAAGATAGATGGGACAATTTAAGTTAAGAAAAGTTTGCTAGAAACAAGCCAAGTTAAGACCAGGTATTCATAAGAAAGAATAAAACTCTATGTGATTTATTTGGTAGCAGGGTAGCAGGCCCCCAAAGAGCAAAGAGTAAGAGAAAAAAAACAATTACAGAGGCTAATTATTAGTAATTAATTGATAATAGAGATGATTGATGATTACAAATAATTATTCTTTTGTTTTGTTATGCTTTGGTTTGGTTTTCAAGACAGGGTTTCTTTGTGTAACCTTGGCTATTCTAGAACTTGCTGTGTAAACCAGGCTGGCCTCAAATTCATAGATCTGCCTACCTCTGCTTCCTGGGAACTGAGATTAAATGCCTGTACCATTACCACCTGTTGAGTAATCAATTATTTTCAAGAAAAATAAATACAAATAAAAGCAATAGCTAAGGTGTGTGGTAGAGAATGTCATAGTTTTGGGGGGGTTGAGGTAAAACACAAGTCAATGGAATTAAGAAGGGGCTAAAAGACAAATAAAATTAATAGTCATTTGATAAACTGACTGAATGAGAAATGCTCAAAATTGTAAATGGAAAAAGAGACATCACAATAGACACTACAGATTTTTAGGATCAACAATTACTGTGAATGAAATTATATGGCAAGAAAATCAGGTCATCTAGAAGAAATGGATGAACCCATAAATAAAAGTCACTGAAACTGAGTGTTGAAGAAAGAGAAACCAATAATCTGTGACAAAATTAAAGTAGAAGAAACAGTAATTTTTAAAAAAAGGAAAAATAAAAACTAGGACTCAGGGTTTCTCTGGTAAATTCTTCTAAATGAAGGATTCATACTGGTTCTTAAACTTTTCCAGTTTAACATGTTTGAGTTCAATGCTATTATGCCAGCCTTGCCCCAGGGATCAAGCCAGACAGCCACACAAGGAGAGAGAATGACAGGCCAGTTTGTGTTCCCAATGATGGCAGAGCATAGTCACCGAACCAAACAGTAGCAAACCCAACCCAATGGCACATTGAGAAGGTTTCCCACAGGGCTCACTGAGAAGTTTTCTCAAGGGGCAGGTGGGTCCACCCAGGAAAACTGAGGCTGCATGTGGACCAGCTGGGTGTAGTCTGAAAACCATTCATACCTCATCAGATTCAGAGAAAGCATCCCTTCGTGGTGAAGGCTTCAATGAAGGGACATAATGAGTCCTGTATATGACAAACACATATCCACCAACAAACTCAACAATGAGAACTGAAAGCCATCCCTTGTGACCAGAACCAGGACACAGACGACAATGAAAGCAAAACCAAGAAAAATGTTCACCTCATCAAGCCGCAAAGCCTCCACTCAGCAAAAGAAACAGCACATTGAAAGCCTATCTGCAGAAAAGGAAGAAATATCTGTAGACTGTCCATTGGGGAAGACATTTGTAGATGAAATATGGCAGGAACTCCAACAACTTACTCTCAGTGAGATGTGTATTCAAATTTAATCACAGGGAAGAGGACAGAAATAGACCTGTTTTCTTTTATTTTCTTTTTTTTTTGCAAAGAAGACATAAGTAGCCAAGTTGCATGAAAACTATTCACAATGTCACTAGTCTTCAGGAATACGCAAACCAAAACTTCGGTGAGCTGTCACTGCAAGCATATTAGAATGATCCATCCACTTGTCTCTGCCTCCCTGAGTGCTGGGATTAAAAGTGTCTACCACCACTGCCTGGCAAATGTCTTCTTAGATTGAACAAAGAAGTAAATATCAGTTACAATGCTGTTTATCTCTATTATAATACTGTGCACAATCCTTCCATTTAGTGTATCCTTATTATGGGATATTATGCAACCATCAAAAATGTAGTGAGTATATATGTTTATACATAGGAATATATTTGGGTCATCTTTACAAAGCAGTTGAGATAATAGTTAATTCTGCAGGCATCAAATGTGTGTAGATACAATTCAAACCAAAATGTGTATGAAAAAAATCTTGAGGGAATAATACAAAATACTAGCTATGTGCTTTTTGAGCAGGAAATGATTTGAAATGTTTTTTCTTAGCTTTCCTAAGTTTTCTAGCTGAACCCGCTCCATGTGAGCAACTAGTAAATTTCCCTAATGACTCAAAATGAAATTATTTTCATAAAAAGCAAGAATGCAGGAAGACACATTCCTGTGCCTGCAACACAGTGCCAATGTGGCGGATCCATAGGCCACTGTCCCTGGAGCCAGATGGGCTGGGATCCTCCAAACTCTACTACTCACAGCGGAGGCGGGTGACCTCAGGCAGGTCATTTAGCAGCTCTGATGCTGCATCTGTAAATTGCTTTGAGGATTAGCCGGCAAGTAAATCTTCTAGCCCTGTCTCCAGCACGCACTTGCATTCAGCAAAGGGTTAATCCCATTGTCGCTGCTGTTGTCAAAGCCTAGGAACTTGGCCCAGAGATGAGAGACAGATTTGGCTTGCTTAGAAGAAATGTGGATTCTTAAGAATGTTTTGTGTAGAGTGTATCATCTTGCACAGCATAGATTTGATCCATGCTGTCACCCACAGAGCACAGTGTACCACAGTTATGAATGAGTAGCCCTCATGCCCTTCTGGGGCCAGGGGACACAGGTCCTTCAACTTGCAGCGCTCGCTAGGCAGGAGATGTGCTAGGCTGCAGTTGCACAGAAGAGGCATGAAAAGAGGAGTTAGCATCCTCACTCCCTGAACCTTCCAATTAGGCTTCTGATTTTTAGAAAAGGAGTTTGAATTTGAACCTGATCCCATGCAAACTCAAAACCTGTGCTGTCTGGCTTTTGTTTTCCATCTATCCCTTCCAACCAGGAAGACATGTTTGTGTATATGTGTGTGTGTGTGTTTCTGTGTGTCACTCATTGCTACCTATTTTATGGTTTTATTTAAACTCTCTGAACAATATCCATGACATGAGAAACATGACTTTAGTGAACTGTAGGCAATATTTTGCAGAAGAGCACTGTCCTCAGCGGAGTCTGATTTCTTTCTTATTTTTTAAAAAGATTTTGTTTTATTATTTATTTTATTTTATTTTGCATTGGTGTTTTGCCACAGGTATTGTGTCCCCTGGAACTGGAGTTACAAACAGTTGTGAGCTGCCATGTGGGTGCTGGGAATTGAACCCAGGTCCTCTGAAAGAGCAGTCAGCCCTCTTAACCTCTGATCTCTAAGTCTTCTTCCTTAACATTCCTGCATTTCCTGTTTTCAGCATGTGATGGCAAGGTTGTTTCTGGGGCACATCCTGTGCCCACAGCAGGTCACCAACAAATATTGATGGGAATTGCCCCATCCGCACTGTGTATCCTTGAGAACGCACAAATGAAAAAATCTGTGAATTTCCCAATAGCAATTCTGTAAGCAGCTCAGCCTTAACCCTTACGTCTTGGTCCTGTGTAGGTTTCTAGGCACAGAGCTCTAATGCTGCACTGGGGATGGAGACAGGTGCTCTGTTACATGTATGCATCAATATGCACACAGGACACCGCTGTGCCCACAAGCAGGGGAGTGACAGTAAGTCACTCACAGTTCTATGTGCCATCTTTTAAGTCACTTTGCAGGGGCTGGGGATGTGGCTCCATAGGTAGAACGGTTGCAGGAGAGCCTGATTTCCATCCCCAGCACTGCGTATGTCAGGAATGGTGGTGACACATGTCTGGAATCCCAGTGCTTGGGAGCTGGAGATGGGATGATCAGACAGTCAAGGTCATCTTCAGCTACAGAGTTCAAGGTTACATGAGAGACTGACTCATTGGAAATAAATAAAGTCATATTGCCACGGTTTCTCCTGCAGTTGCTATCTCCCTTGCTATTTCATACGATGGATGATTGGAAATCCCTTTATCTTTTAATTGGCGAAGTTACATATACTTATAGCTTGCAGCATGGTGTTCTGAAGTCCATACACCTGTGGGATGGTTAGGCATGCCCCGCCTCTCCTGTGGGTTACTGTTCGTGGTGAGAACCTTTGATTTCTACCCCCTTGGCATCATTCATGGATACAGTACATGGCCATTAACGCAGTCACCAGATTGTACAGCTGGTCCCTTGAGCTTACTCCCTCTCTCTGCTCATTTGTTGTCGACATCATGTGACCATAGCCTCACCCTGGGCCTGGCTGTGCCCCTGAACATTGCCTGTTGTGTGCTACCCAAAGCAACAAAGAGCAGGAAGGGGAAAGGAACAAAACCAGCCTAAACCAAAACCTGTCGACTCTCAGCTCTGGGTCAGGAGCTGAGTAGTTCAGCGTGCACCTCCAGGAGAAGAGGTGACTGGAGTCTTTCCTTAGCACAGGCTGTCATCCAGCAAGGGAAAATGAATGCAGGAGGGGTGTGTGTATGTGTGCATGAGTGTGCAAGCATGAGTGTGTGTGCCTGTGCTCGTGCATGTACCTATGCTGGTACATACCTATGAGTGTGTGTGTGTGCATGCCCCTGTGTGGGTGTATGCTTGTATGCTGCCTGTAAATGTTTGTGTGCCTACATGTATGTGTGTGCACATGCATGCTTCTCTGTGTGTATACTTGTCTCTGTGGGTGGACATGCCTGGGAGGGGTGGTGAATGCCTGTGTGTGGGTGTGAATGTCTGTGTGGGTGTGTGCATGCCGCTGTGTGTGCACACCTGTGTCTTTAGAGGCAATTGCCCATGGGAAACACTCTGTGTTTGCCAACTGCTTCCTTCCCTTATGCAGCTTCAGGGCTGTACTTTAAGTTTAAAGAGCGCTGAAAGATGGACGTGAGGTTTTAAAAGCCAGCAAGGGGGAAGACAGCTGCTAGCCTTTGGGAGGAGCATGCACACCTGACTGATGCTGGGAGTGTGTGCCTTCTCCCTGAAGCTCACAGCATTCTTCGCACTGGCCAGCGCATCCTGATTTACAGAGCACTTTTGGTTGCATAAATAAAACACTGAAAAAAAAAATTGCTGCTGAGTTCCTCCGCAGAGGAGGTGCGTACCTGTAACGTGAGCTGGTGTTTTCATGCTGTTTTTATTCAAGGCAAAACATAAACCGGGGAAGGAAAAACAGAAAGTGATAAGTAGCATGGTTGCATTTTCCAGGAACATATGGTGGGTGTTTAAAATGAGGCATGTCAGCTATTAATTCCCCAGGTGCCTGTCTTAGCCTTGATAATAAGGTTGCTCAGCTCAGGGATTTCCCATCTCTTGATATTTTGGTCCTTTGGAAAACAGGAGCGCGCCTCTTCTCCCCTGAGCACATGTCGACAGAACATCTGAAAAGTGTTTGGCTATGATTGGCACCGCGAAGGTTGGGAGAGCGTTCTGATGGGCGTGGCTGCCCAGTTTCCTCACTCCAATTCCCCCTCCCCCAAAAAGCCAGAGTGAGGAAGATGGTTCTGCTCTTAACCAAATGAGGCATGTCCACGAGTTTATCAGGAGGACCCGGCTTCTCACATGCCTGTCTGCTCTTGATCTGGTGAGGGCCCCACAGAACCCAAGCCACAAACTTCAAAACCCAGGAAGCGTCAGGCGAGGGGAGTGTTAGCTTCCCCTCCAATTTCAATGAGGCTAAATGCCTTCCATTTGGGAAACCACTTCTTTAGTGTCTGGTTTTCTCATTTAAATGTTTACATAGCATGTCAGAGCTCAGGGATAATTTAAGAATTGAGGGTGGACTCCTTGGGATATTGGTATTATATATACACAAACGGCTTCGGTTTCAGAATATAAACAATTTGATTTTCAGAATATGACCCTTCCCCCAAAAGGGAACAAATGAGATAACTGACTTCGTTGAGGTCAGTTTCTGTGGCTGGTTGAAACGTGCAGGAAGTGAGAACAGTAAAAATTCGGAAACCAAGTTTTTAAGATTTCTGGGTGATTTTTTTTTTGGTGTCTAGATCTCACTTCAGCTTACATGGCATTTTCTGAATTTACAAAAAAGCAAGTATTGCACAGTGCCTAGCAATCTGACTGGAGTCCATTTTATCTGAAATTCTGGTGAAAATTGAAATTTATAAAGTTGATATCAAATGTAGAAACTCTCTCACACTGTGAGGTTTGGGAAACACAGAGGAGAAAACTGAAGTGAAATTCTGTTAAATTAAGCATCTAATTCATCTAATTTATATGTCATTATAAATTCTAGTAACTAGCCCTTGGGAAAGCTCAGTCAGTAGCACGCTTGCTGGCTGAGCATGGTGGCATGACTTTGTTCTCCAGAATCTACACACTCACGCAAACGCTCACACACACACACGCACACACACACACACACACACACACACCGCACATACACCACACACAGCATTCACACAGGCACTCAGGCACACACACAAGCTGGGCCCAATGATGGACACCTGTAATCCCAGTGACGGGGAGGCAGACACCCTGGAGGATCGTACCAGAAGATTTCTGGAGCTCAATTACTAGCACCCTTACCTTCAAGGCAAGCCCCAAGCTAATGAGACATCACTGCTCCAAAATAAGGTGGACAGGGAGCTGGAGGGACAGATAACTCAAGAGCATTTGCTGTTCTTGCAGAGAACCTGGACTCAGTTCTAAATATCCAGATTACCCACCATCTACAACTCCAGTTCCTACAGGATTCAAACCCTCTTCTGACCTCCTCAAGCACCAGGCATATACATGGTGCACACATATATGCAGGCACATACTAATATAAATTAAATAAAAATAAACCAATCTGAAAAGCAAATAAACACCAAGATGACAGCTCCTTAGCAACAACATCCAAGGTTGATCTCTGGCCTCTACATGAATGCACACACATGAACATGCACACACCTCAACACACACACACACACATGAACATGCACTTATAAACACACACATGAACATGCACTTATCAACACATACATACCAACTCATACATATCAACATATAGACACACATCCATCCAAAGACAAGACACCAGTCTTCTTTAAACATTGCAAGGGCAGCTTTGACTTGCTTTGTTCCAGAAGTTTGCAGTCTTTTCAAATGAAAAATTTGCATTTTTTGAACAGTGCTGAAACATGGGCAGTCATTTCAATTTGCTCCTTTGTGGATTCCTGCATTCATTCATTTACCTAATCATCATCCCCATTTTTCTATTCATTTCTGAACGCTTACCAGGTACAAAGCACCAAGTCCAACCCTTGATTGATGGTTATAGATTACAGCTAATGTGTTGACTGATATTTTTGAATATATGGGAGCTTTGCATTTTGATATTTATGGAGTTTTTAAATAAATCTTTTTGGCCCCCTAAGAAATTCTTGTGGTTAAGTTAAATTTTACGTTACTCCCCTCCTGCATTTAAGAATACAGACCCCCCCAGACACATTTTTTTATGAGGCAGCAGGGATGAAATATGCATCTTCGTTCCTAACGGAAGTGTGTCTTTGAACTACTGGGACATGAGCTGCACGAGGTCCCTGCCAGCCTGGTACCAGGGAAATCAAGTCCTTGAACCACAGGTTTGGCTGCTGTGAAAAGCCCCATGACCATATTCCCCAAACTCTGTGGCATCGTTATCCCATGTTCTACATGTAAATGCTCTGCCCCTATTAAGGGTGATCTTACATTGGCATACCTCACCCTCCCATGGATTTGCAAGGTAGGTAGGTATCCTATTTCAGAGGAGCAACTGAGGCTCAGAGAGGTGTTGCGACTTCCAGCAGGTACACACAGATGGACCTGCAAATTCATATAAATTCTAGCACACACGGGAGATTTAAAGGGTAGCCTTCAAACCAACCTATAAAAGAAGCATTTTCTTAGTTCTGGATTACAAAGACAGTCTCATCAAAGACTGATGGGTGGATTTGTAGATCTGAAAAGCTGGTTCCGGCATCAGGAATCAGGGCATGACTTCTCTGCTTTTCACCTGTGGAATCAACCTAATTGTAGGCTGGGAGATGCTCAGAAGGTAAAGAGATGTGGGCTACACAGCCTGAGGACCAGAGATTGATCCCCAGAACCTGTGTGGTAGCATGCTTCTGCAATCCCAGCCCTCCTACAGTGAGATGGGAGGCAGTATGGCTCTGAAATTCCAAGGCCCATTAGCCCAGAATACACAGAGCAGTTGGAACCAAGACAAAACGAAACAAAACAAAAATAAGATGAAACACACATAGGACTCAGTGAGACAGAAGGAGACAACCCACTCCTGGCAGTTGCCCTCTATAGGTAGAGGCACATCTCCATAATCGCACACATGCAACACATACACACACATCACAAGCTCATAAATCACATACATATAACACTAGAGTATAAAATTAAATTTAAAAAAAGAAGTAACATAGTTTTACCAGTTCTCTACAATGAAGTCCTCAGCATTCTACTTTAGGAGGCCTTTTAGAATCTAGCCACTTTAAGGTGACTGAATAGCATGAGACAAAAGAGCCCTGGAGCTCTTTAGGACAGTAAGGACTATACATAGTTGCAATGAAGGGATGGAAAAAAGAAACAGGAAAAATAAAACCATTTAAAAAAAAAAAAGACACAGGGTAGCAAGTGTGGTAGCACAGGTCTTTAATCCCAGCACTTGGGAGACAGATCCCAGCAGACAGATCTCTGTGAGTTCGAGACCAGCCTGGTCTCCATAGTGACTTCCAGAACAACCAGGGCTATATAGTGAGAGCCTGTGTCAAAAAAAAAAAAACCCATAAGACAAAACATCAGGGAACTAAACAATGGATTAAAAAGAAATAATAAAAATCACTATCTCAACAGCAAATGCAGCCGGGTGGGCGGTGGTGGCGCATGCCTTTAATCCCAGCACCCAGCACTCGGGAGGCAGAGTCTGGAGGATCTCTGTGAGTTCGAGGCCAGCCTGTTCTATAAGAGCTAGTTCCAGGACAGTCTCCAAGCTACAGAGAAAAACCCTGCTGTCTTGAAAAAACAAAACAACAACAACAAAAAGAAACAAACGAACAAACAAAAAACCACCAGCAAATGCAGATAGAGAAATTAGACTTACTGAGGATATCCACAAACTGATCACTTATTCCAAATTTAAAAAAAAAAAGTTCACACACTTCTGTTTAAAAGTCCAGGAAATGAGTTAAACCGCCTAGGAGAGGCTTCCCTGTTGACCTGGCCTGGTTAAAGCCATCAAGAATTGACTTCTTAGATGCTTTCTTCCCACAACCTCATTTAGCTGAGAAATTCTTCTGTGAACTGGTTATATAACAATGCAAAATAGACATACAAATCAAACATTTACTGATAATAAATCATAAAGAAATTTATTTTAAAATAAATTTGGGCATATGTATAATCTTCCCATTTATTAAAGGTGAAAGCAAATTTGTGTACTAATGAGATAGATGTGACCATTTTTCTGTGACGAATTCAGTCTCGGCTAAAAATTTGATGCTACAGGATGTAGGACATCTTCAATGTTTTTCAGAGTTATTGATATTTTGATTTCGCAATCATCAATCACGAGAATACTACTCGCATAAATATGCAGTACAAAATGGCAGAGCTGTGCACAGGATCATTTCAGAAGCTGTGGAGAAGTCTGTCCTACCCCAAGCCAAAACTCATTTACTGGCATTTAAAAAAAAAAAAAACAACTCAGGTTAGCAACAGAAATAGTAAACTTTGGAACTGAATATGATTAGGCCTGTGGTGATGGCGCATGCCCAGTACACGGGAGGCAGGGGAAGGCAGGTCTTGTCAGTTGGAAGCCAGCCTAGACTACATAGTGAGTTCCAGGACAGCAAGAGCTGCATAGAGAGATCTTGATTTTGTTGTTGTTGCTGTTTTGTTTCTTTTTGAAGAAACAACTACTCGAATACAATACAATCTAAAGATATGATAATTCGATAACCAGACAATATTTAAAACCCACAGTTTGCCCGGATAGATGGAGAAATGTGAGGTGGCATGCAGGAAGGTAACAACAGCATGCGAGAGCAGGATGATGGCATTGTTCTGGAAATGCAAGAGCAAAGGGAGCCAGGAAAGGTGATGATCTTCACGATGGACCAAGAGGCCTCTGGAGCTCACCCCAGCCATCTGGTATCCCACGGTGGTGATAGTCACTTCCTTCTGCAGCTGGAAACAATAGGGGGCCACCGAAGCGTGGGCTGTAGAGAAGCTAGACTGACCACAGCATCCTCTGCAGTCATCCTTTACACTTCCGTATGCAGAATAGGCCGAGAGGCGGGGCCAGAAGACGCTCATAGGACCCCAGTCCTTTGCGTATGTTCCCTCATAGACCCATCCTCCGAAGGCTCAGCATACCGCCTGATAATTACAGCTTAGGTCAACTTTTCTATACCACTGAAATGTTTTCTGGCTTTTCCAGCTTTCATTGACAGTGTAGTAGAACAACGTGGAAAAAAGCCTCGTTTTCATCACACAACCATTTGTTTCACATTCAGACCCCTCCCCAGCCCCGTTTCTTCAGTGTTCATAGGGACGCCACACTGTCTTTAGCATATCCCATTGAGATCATTGAGATGTGCTAAGATTTAGCTGCCTCTTCGCTCCACAATAGAACATTTAGGTCCCGCAGGATGGCGGGACCAGTGAAACGGCGTTCTATTCTTTTTCATTTTGGAGCAACGGAAGGCAGGGTAGGAGGACACGTTCTGTTACTTTCAACCCCAATTAGGTGAAAATCCCGCTTCACAAAGAATGGGAAGTCTCTGAAGTGTTTGAATTAAGAGTAATGCATGCTGCTTAGGTTGTTAAGGAAATATTGAATTCTGACCCTTCCTTCCTCAGAATGCTCAGCTTTCATTTTTCGTCTTTTTACATAAATTGTGTATATTGTGTTCCCCTCAGGGAGAATTTGAAAGTACTTTGTGTCATGAAGGCTCCATTCTGGTATCCTATTACTTTGAGATGAACAAATGGAAGTCTCTCTGTCACTGGAACAGACCTAACTTTTTCCCCCCTAGGAAACAGGAATACAAGTTAAAGGAGGCTGAATTTGGCCCCAAAACTTATGGAGTTCGAAGCCAGTTTCTTACAGCCAAATTTAGCTTCCAGCTTTCAGTTGATGAGGCGCGTTGGCATATAAGAAAGCTAATTTTTGTTCAGTGAGGCTTCTTAGATGTTAAGATAATTCTAGAACTTCTATTAGCAGATGTTGCCTAAGCATGTCTTCAAGATTGGCTGCAAATTCTTGCTCAGCAAACAATGCACCCAAAAGGTCCTTCGCACCAGCCTTCCAGGCCTGGGAAGAAATGGGACGGCACCAGACATTTCAATATGTTACAGGAAAGGAAAGATAGCAAACGGGTTTTTATGTTCTGACTGCTTCTTTTCTCTGATACTAGCCAGAAGCCAGTAAGTTAACTTTACATCCTCGCACCTCATGTCCCAGGCCTTTGGATTTTAGCCACCTCCTTGGAAATTTCTGGTTTGATTTTGGTTTAGGCTTTTAGTTTTCTGTTACTTGTTTTTTTTTTTTTCTTATCGCTTGAACACATAGGATGAGGAAAGAAAACTTCTAAATGTTTCTTATCTATTTATCTGTTGATGAAAATGTTGCTTTAAACACATTTAATATTACTAATTAATTTAATCGCACATACTGTAGTTGCATTAACACATTTTTCTATTATCTGCTCTAATGTGATACTGTGCCCTCCCACAGCCACCTTAACTTAAAGCTTTAATTGCTTCTCCCCAAGCCTCAGCTCATGTTTGATTTATCTGATTTCTTTGTATAAAGATTCTCCAGTTTACAATGTGTACACAAGTCATTAAATCGGTGTTGGTGCTTCTGCAGTGAATTTGCCAACTGGCTCCAGCAGACATCCCTTTATGAATTTATGGCAGGGTAATAAAGACAAGTGTCAGAAGCCCCTTGTCTATGAGGACATCACTTTCCCTGAGCTGTGTCAGGGACGGTGAGGCTGATGCTTTGACTAATTTGTAGAGCAAAGGACAACGCCAGCATTCAGAGTTTCCAAACTGTAGACAGTCTTTCCTGCAGGATGGTGTGTGTGTGTGTGTGTGTGTGTGTGTGTGTGTGTGTAAGACAGAGACAGGCAAGCAAAGATGGAGATAAAGTGTTTTACAATTTGAGAGGAATCTGTATTGCAGTTGAGGATTTAACCAGGGGCTCATTTTCACAGACCTGGTTAGACATGTATGTAGTAACTACCAAGACTATGACAGTGACCCAGAATTTTTCAGTAAAAGCCAGTCCTTAAGTGGTTTGAGAACAATGGGTCTTTATCATTCCGTATTGGTATTTTATTTTGCAAAACATAAGCCAGGTAAGACAAAGATTATTCTCTAGTGCTAATCATAAGATGAAGCTCACATCTTTTTAAAATTATTTGTTATTAAAAGATCTTCAGAGAGGATAGCTGTGAGTCAGTATGCTCAAGGGGCAGACCTAAGTCGGCCTGACCCAGAGCACAATTGGGCTGTTGGAAACACACTGAGCCCGTGTGCTGTTATAAGGGGCAGACCTAAGTCGGCCTGACCCAGAGCACAATTGGGCTGTTGGAAACA
>LOEQ01004830.1:57548-97571 GCA_001685075.1 Bramus lutescens | reverse complement strand
AAGAGACTTGACTCTAGAGGGGTTCCCAGGTGTCCAAGGAGATGTCCCCAGCTATAGATGTTTTAAATATGTATATAAAATGAAAATGAGGTTGGGTGCTGTGGTTTTTCCCCATCATCCAGCATTTAGGATACTAAGGCAGATGAATTGCCACAATTTATTGGAGTCCTGTCCTGGCTATAGAGTGAGACTCTGTCTTCAAAGCAAATAAATAAGGAAAATTAAAGGGAAACTAATTTTTTTTTTACATCCTGGTGCCACCCTGGACATTTGTTATTGTCTTTATGAATGGAGATCAATTATGGAAGAGAATGTGCTGTTAATGGCAAATAAAAGATAATTTCACTTTTAATGCAAGAATAATTTGACATGATATAAAAACATCTAAATAATTTTAGGATGAAAAGCCTTTGCCTTTACATATTTTCAGTAAAAAAAACCACTATGATTTTATCTTATACTTTAGTAGGAATTTAAATTAGATTATGCATTTTGTTTATATTTTTGCATCAATTTATCAAAATGATGTCAGTAGTAAGGTAGTATATAACTGGTGTGAAAATAGAAAAATGATTAATGAAATAGAGAAAAGATCTAGAAGTAGCTACCATTCATGAATGGCATAAACAAAATAAGGTAAACTATACCAGTGAGATGGTTCAGCAGGTGAGAGTGCTTGCTGCCAAGACTAACTGTAGCACGAATAATAAATACCCAGAGATAGATATTGGGGTTCAACCTGATGATCACAAAAGCAGAGCAGCCAAGCCACTAGAGAGCTCTTACCTCTGTGAAATCTTCAGACTCAAAGAGAGTGAGTTCCTGTCTCATCCCGCCTTATATTCCTCACTAGTGCTGCGGTTAAAGGTGTGCACCGCCACTACCTGGCCCTTATGGCTAACTAGTGTAGTTCCCGGGATTAAAAGTGTGTGCCATCACTGCGTGGCCTGTATGACTGACTAGTGTGGCTGTTTTGCATTCTGATCTTCAGAAAAACTTTATTTATTAAAATACAAATGAAATAGTACTACAACTAATAGTCTGAATATCATCCCTGAGGACCACATGAAGGAAAGACAGACTCTGTTAGTGCAGGTTGTCCTCTTGTGTCCATACATGTGCCATTGTGGCATGCACTCACCACTACACACATGCATCACAACACACAAAATTACACCATACCACTCCACACACTTGTGAGAAAATCAGTTTAACTATATAATGCTAAGTTGAATTCCTATCTTATGATACCTATGCTTATACTCTCTTAAGAGCATTTAAGAAATGCAAGAGAAAATTTAACTCTGTGTTAAAGAAACATTTTTAAAGATAAAAATACTTACACAAACTCTATGGCTAAACATTTTACTTTCCTAACAATAGAGAAGGCAGACTCAGTTCTTAGAATGATTTGTAAGACATATAAGAAGAAAAAAAGTCAAGGATATGTCAATAAGACAGAAACCAATGAATATGTGACATGGAAATACTTATTTAAGCATGTATATTTAAACCCCAATAAATCAGCAAACAAAAAAAAAGGAAACCACTTTCACAATTTTTGTGTTTTTTTAAACAATATTACATTTTTATGTTTAAGTTATCTTACAAAGTAGGTTTCCAGTGTGATTTGCATACACACTTCATTTTGGTTGGTTACTCTTCCCTCCCTCCCTCATCTTCCATACTCTTCTCCACTGTAACATTTTAACACCAAGGTTTCCCTTTCATTTTGTTCTGTTTTCTTCCCATGTCCTCCACTAGGGGCTCTTTTCTCTAGTCTCATGGGCCCCTTTCTAATTTCCTTGCTCTTATTTATATTTGTCCCTCCCCATACACATAGTTAACAGTTAGTGACAAGGATCTATATATGAGAGGTAAAGTCTGGTATTTGTCATTTGGAGCCTGGACTACATCACTTACTTACTTTTTCAATTCTATATATTTTTCCCCAATTTTCATAATTTCACTTTTCTTATTAACTTAATAAAATTCTATCGTGTATGTAGTACAGTCATACTATCCACCCATATGTTCTTGGACATCTATTTCTTTGTTATCATAAAAAAGAATAATGATGAACATGGCTGTACAAAACTCTCTGTAATAGGATGAGCCCTTGGGCATATGCCTGGGAGTACTATATCTTGCCATATGGAAGTTCTATTTTTAATACTTTGAGAAGCAACCACATTGGTCTCTATAGTGGCTTCACTAAGTTGCTTTCCTACCAGCAATGAAGAAGGGCTCCTCCTCTTCCCATATCCTCTCTAGCAATTGTTTCTTTTCTTGATACCATTTGACTGGGGTAATATGAAATCTCAGAGTAGTTTTAATTTGCATTTTCATTATAACTAAAGATATTAAACATCCTAAAAATACTTATTGCCATTTGTCCTTCTTTTTAAAACTGTTCATGGGCTCACTTGTTGATGGCATTTTTATTTTGGGGGTTTAATTTTTTACAGTTGGCTCTATTTTGTAGAAATCAGTTCTCTGTTGGCAGGATAGGGTACCAAATATTTTCACGTATTCTGAAGCTGTCCTGGGTAAAACCCAGGGGTAAAACCTTTTAAATTTCATGTCATCCAATTTATTAATCATTGGGGATATTTCTTCTGATATTGGGATCCTAGTCAGAAAGTTCTTATTTATATGTATATCTTGAAGGGAAGTGTATTCTATCTATTCCTTTAGCAGTTGCAGCATTCCCTGTTTTAAATTAAACTCTTTGGTCAAGTTTGAATTGATTTTTATGCAGGGTGAGAGATATGGATCTAATTTAATTCTTCTGAAAGTGGATATCCAGTTTTTCCAGCATCACTTGACAATAAATTATTGATAATTCAAGCTATAATGCCAATTGTTTAGCCACAAAGTTATCAATATTATGACACAATTGAATTTTAATACATCCTTTATGATTATAAATTGCTGAAAATATATTGGAAAGAAATTTGATATTATGACATAAGTTCTTACAATAACCAGTTCTTAAGTGTCATTGTTAAGGAGAAAATACATATATTTTACATACTTTGCTTAATTAATTTTGATTAATATCTATACACATCAGTTCCATCTCTTAATCCAAACACTGAACTTCCCATGCATCTTTAGCAAGTGCTTTTGTGTCCCTTTCACCATTTAACTGGAATTTCATCAACTGAACTTTTAATAAAGCTATATTGATAAATTACTACATATAATAGTATAATTTAGCATTTAAGGCATCTAATCTAAAGGATTTTCATACTTTCTGCCTGGTATGACCTTCACCAAAGTCAATGTTAAACATTTCCACCATCCTTTTGTCAATTTAATTTTATCTTGCTCAAACTGAGTAATTTCTAGTACTTTCCTTCCTTATTACTTTTTCTTTCAGACTCTCCAGCTACTGAGATCCATTGAGTTTTTGTTCAGTTATTTAATCACTTAGCCTTTCAATTTCAACTTGATTTTTAAAATTTTTCTGCTTAAATCCTTTGCCAAGTATTTCTTCATCTTCCCATGTTTGTGGCTTTCTCTTGCAGCATGTGCATTGTGAGTGCCTTGAATTGCTCATCAGATAACTCTGATGTTGTTACAGAAATGTTGGTATATCCTGAATTTCATTTCTTACTAGTTTTAAGATCTTGGTTCTTGGTATGATAACTGGTTTTCCAATGGCATATGGATGTGTTGGCTACTATGTTTTAAGACTCTAGATTGTATTTACTTCCAGGAGGCAGCTTAAGTTCATATCTTATTGGTAGTGTCTGCCAACATCCTTTGGAGAGAGGAGAGTCTCTTTTCACTGTGAACCAGATGTGGGTGTTCTGCTGGCCCTCCAGACCTCTACTAGTACCTTGTCTTACCATTCATACACACCCTCTGCTGAAACTATATACATTGCTTTCTTAGCTCTGAGTACTGCAAAAGTCCTGGCTTGACTAGGCTTCATCTGCTTTTATTGCAACTTGATGAGAGTAGTATCTTCATGGGGTCCACTGATTCCATAAGATTTAGTGCTTAGAAGGCATCAAAACTCAGAACTGCACAGTCAGACCAATGAAACCACCTCAGCAACTGGATTGGAGAACTTCACTATTGCTAGCAGTAATGTAATATGGGATTTTTAAAGTGACTCTTCTCATGTGTGGGTGGTAAAGACCCACATTTTGTTTTGTGATTTTCATTTTGAGTATCAGAGTTACTATCTGAAAGTGTTCTGTCTTGGGAGGCTGCTGTTTTCTTCATTATCTGTCCAGAAAGAGGAGGCTTCCCTCGAGACTTTTCCTTCAAGTATTTATTGGCATTTCTGGGGGGCTGTCCTCTTGAGAACCCTTTCTGGAGTATGTAAGGGAAATGGAAATAAATGCGCGTCATTCCTAGTGCCTGAATTCTCTACCTATGTTTCTTTCTTCTCTCCAGTTTTCAGAGGCTTCTGATATTTGTTTTCTGATTGATCTTTAGGGTTTTTAATTATACATGAAGAACCAGCAAATGAAGACATTTCTATTTTGCCAGAAACAGTATGGAAAAATGGTGCTTTAAGTACTGAAGGATATGTACTAATGCTAGGTTTTGAGGAATTATCACTAATGTTAAGTTTTCAGTTTAAAAATTTTTTCATCAGAAAGTTTCTTGCTCTGAAATTTAATAACTTTTAAGCTTTGTTAATAGGGCTAGCTGCATTAAAAGCTTTTCAGATGTAGTTTTATAGCTTCTAATATATTAAAAAGTAATCCTCATTTTTGTCACAATGTCATACTCATAAATTTAGATTAAAATTTTCCACACTAATTATTAAAATGAAAAATAATACAGTCACATCTTTGTCTTCAGAATACTACACTTTAAAAAACATTTGTTCTTACTAATTGTTATGATCTGATCATTGATGTTCTGAAAGCAACCAGAATTTTTTAGGAAGGTTGAATTCAAATCCTGTGAGACTTTATTAGTTATTTCTTCCTGTGAATGGTATTTTCTGTCCTTTCTGAATATTTTTATCCATGGGCCTGTGAAAATTCATAGGTAATTTTTTCCTTATCTATACCATTGTTTTAATCTTTAATGTTTTCAAATATTTATGCATTGCATATTTTAGCGTCTATATTTCTATCCTCTACATTTTTTTGTGCAAAAAATTGAAATGGCTCTTGAATTTCAATCTTTATCTGTCAAATAATGTTTTCAATATTTCTAGGTCACTTACCAAATGGGGGAAAAAGATATTTCTAAATATTTATTTGTAAATGTCTTTCTTTTCCTCCCTATTTTCTGTCCTTACTTATTTAGAAGATGGAAGCAAGAATAAACTATGAGTCACCAACAAAAAAATTCGGAGAGCATGAACACGAAATGTTAAATATAAAACACTTAGTCAGTGATGTTATTTAATTCAAATCATAACAAGTGTTATTTACCAAACTCAAGGAAAAAATGGAGCAGTTTAATATTATTTAGCAATTGATGAGTGTTGCAAGCAGTATTTTGTGATAAGAGACATTTTATAAAGTATTGATTTACTCTTGCCTAAATTTTGTACAGTCTGGCCTTGACATTTTAAAGATAGGGAAAATGAGTGCCTTTTCAGAGCCCCGACAAACAGAGGATTTGACTTGGTACCACAAACCATTCATCTATAAAACTGACAGATGCATCCGTTTATTGATGTTAAGAACAGAAACGATTGCAGAGCCAGAAGCCAATCAATCCTATATGAAAACTCCAGGGAAGCAAAGGCGAAAAGGTGAACTAAAGGCAATATAAGAAATATTCAAGTAGGACTGGAGAGATAGCTCAGTGGTTAAGAATACTTTTTACTTCTGTGGAAGATCTGAGTTTGACTCCTGGCACCTACATAAGTTCTCAACTGCCTGTTGCTTTCAGTTCTGGGGGATCTGATGCCTCTGTCCTCTGTAGGCACCCAAACTCATGTGTCCTCATGTGCACATATACACAGAAGCACACACATGCACATACATGCAAGTTTGCATTCACGTGCACACACATACACACTTAAAGACAATAAAATAAATCTTTAAAAACATATTCAAGTAGAATGTTTTTTACATTTAAATCATAACATCCATAATGATAACTGAGACAAAAGCTGGACTAAAGACCTAAACCTCAGTACAAAAAAGAAATAGACACTCTACTAAGTATTAAATTTTTACAAGTTCAAGATGATCTACTAGTAATTTAGTTGAAGTTAGAACAAGACACAATACTTTTAGAAGAAAATGACAAATCCAGAGTTTTCCAACCCTCTGAGCTTCACCCTGAGAGAGCTTTGCCACTTCCATTGGTCTGAGGCATTTGTGTTTTTCACATGGCCATGCCCATGTCAAGCAATATACATTGACTCAGAACTTAACTCCCTACAAATGGTCATATCAAGAATTTAAAAGAAAAAAATCAGTTAACAAACTAAGATAGCCTGAATGTTAGAGATGAAGCAATGAGTGGGCTTAGGGAGGTTAGTAGAGGAGCTCTGTGTGATCCACTGGAGATAGGGGCAAGGGAGGAAGGGGAGCTCTGTGTGATCCACTGGAGACGGGGTAGGGGAGGAAGGGGAGCTCTGTGTGATCCACTGGAGACGGGGTAGGGGAGGAAGGGGAGTTACAGCAGATTTTCTGCCACAGAGTTGGGCATGAGACTTGGGGATTGGAGCAAAGGGAGAGGTGAGGATGTGAAACTGGCCTGCCTACTTCCCTGGTTGGAGAGGTCTGGTAGTTCCCAGGGAATGTCTGGTGGGTCTGGGATAAAGCAATGAGTAGCGGGAGGAAAGTTAGGAGTGAAGTATCTGTATGATCCCCTGAAAAGAGGGTCAGGGATGGGGGAAGGTGGCCACAGCTGGTTGATATGCTGCAGAGCTTTGGATTAGACTGGGTGTTTGAATTTGGAGGAGCTGAAGGAGAGGTGAAGATCTCTAGTTAGCTTACCAATTTCCCTGGTCAGTCTATATTCATTGACTTTTAATCCTTATAAAGTCATTTTTGTTTAGCTAACATGTCAACAAACCTGTTTGGCTAAGTAGACTACATCATCTGAATTTTCAAAATTAACAAACATTGACTATATGTATATGCATTATATACTTATATAACTTATTGCATTTTATTTGAAGTGTTAATTGGTGAGTTCTTACTTTGTTTATATATCAGTATTTTGAAATGTTTACAATATCATTCCAGTTCTTCTGCTATTGGTACACAGTGATGCTTCAACATGATTTTTTCCCTTGGTCATCCTTGTTAAGAATATTTTCTAACAGAGCCTCTCTGCTAGTGCAAAGGAATCCAATCAGACCAGATTAAACCAAAATTAAATGCCTGAGTTTAATAGATGGCAGACTCCTGGGTGGCCAAGAGAATGGCAGGCAGAAGACAGAGGGAATGCACACGCAAACCCAAAATCACGTGTTCCTTGTTCCAGTGTGACCCTAAATACCCTGTGTGAGTGGCCCTGACCCTACCTAGGGAGGGGTCAGCACTTGGCAGACTGGGAGTTGGAGTCCAAGTGCTTGGCAGGCTGGGAACTGGAGTCCAGACCAACAATCCTATTTTATTTTGTGTGTTTAAAAATATGAAGATGAAGTAGTATATAGTATTCTTCATACTTTCAAAAATATCCTGTCTGTAAGCACAGGAAAGAGCCTCTGAGCACTAATAGAGAAGCTGAGAAAGAGACGGAAGAAAGGGGAGATTGAGCATGTGGCCCAATCTGGGTCCTGGTGATAATAGCTATAGTAGTACCTAATATATGTGCATGTGCAAGTGTGTGTGTAATAGGTACCTTCTCAGCCCTATTATTATGTAACTGTATTGATTTATTTAAGATAAATATTGGGCTAAAGAGGTGAGTAAAGGCATTTGCTGCCAAGCATAATATGAGTTACATCCCCAGAGCCCAAGTGGTGGAAAGGAAGAACGAACTTCCACAAGTTGTCCTATGACTTCCACACATGTGCTCCATGACACTTAGACACACATCAATAAATAAATGTAAAAATAGATGTTTAACTATGAGATATAACTTCATATCAATAAGAATGACTATTAACAAAAATGGCAAATAGTAATTAATATTTTGAGGGTGTGAGGAAATTGGAATTGTCACATATTATAAGCGGGAATGTAAAATGGCTTTGTCATTCTGGAAAATAGTTCTTCAGTTGGTTAAACATGAAGTTACCACATGACCTAATAACTCTTTACCTAGGTTTATAGCCAAGAAAGGTGAAAACATGTGCACACAAGGACCTATACATGAATATTCACAATAGTATGATTATTAAAACTAAAAATATTCTTCAACAGGTAGATGGATAAGTAAAATATGTTATTTCATACAATGGTATATTATTTAACAGTAAAAAAGATGAAATAATAATGCACTGATATATTCTACTTCTTAGCTGATACTTAAACGTATTATCCTAGGTTAAAGAATCCAGTTATAAAGAATTATGTGATTCTGCTTATATGGAATGCCCAGAACAGGCAAATGTATAAAAAAAATTAGATTAGTAGTTGCCTAGTGCAAAGAGTGGGTTAGAGAAATGGAATTGAGTGCTAATGGTTACTTGTCTTCTTAGGAAGTTAATAAAAATGTTTTGAATCAGATTGTGGTTATGTTTTTATAGTTATGTGAACATGCATAAAGCAATTTGTCTGATTTAAATAATGGATTATTTGAATTGTTTAACTACCATAACCTGTGTTGCTTGGGTACTGACCAGTGCTGCTTGCACCCTGGAATCCCGACTAGGGACATCCACACATGTACAAAGCTAGGATCAAGCTGGGAGATCTGCAACTTCCAATGGAGGGTACCTACTATCACCTTAATTCAGAACCTCAGTATGTTTATTAGGCACAGGGATGACTGCTTGGGATTGGATATCAATCTCTATCAACAGATAAAAATATCCATTGAAGGGCTTGTTCCTGGAGAAGGCTGATTCTCTCTCTTTTTTAGTAGCCATTAATGGTCTATACCTCTTTATTCAGAAGCTATATGAGCATAAAACCCTCATTTTGAGATGTCTCCCATTAAAACTGAAATGTCAACTGGTGTTGTCAGTGTGTAGGTCTTGTTTAGGGGACTATATTGTGAAGAATTCATGGATGTGACTCTGTCATATATAGAGGACACTATCTTGTAGCACACATCCTGATCCTCTGGCTCTTACAATCTTTTGCCACCCTCTTGGACCATGTCCTCTGAGCCTTGGTTGAGTTGTAGGTAGATGTAGATGTATATCTACCTACAACTCTGGGATAGGCACCCAGTTGTATGTATATCTACATACAATCAGTGTGTCAAAGTCTCAGAAAGCTAAAGGTAGATTTACCTTGTGACCTAGCTGTAACTCGCGTCATGTGCCCAAAGGACTCAACATCCTACTTCAGAGATACTTTCTTAGCCATGCTCACTGCTGCTCTATTCATAATAAATACCTAGGAAATAGAAACAACTGAAATATTCTCATACTTATGAATGGGTAATGAGATTGTAGCACATATACTGAATTCCATTCAGCTTTTTAAAAAATGAAATTGTGAAATTTGCAGATAAATGGACAAAACGTTTTACCTTCTTGTGGCCAGACACTGCATCACTTGTAATCTCCACCGCATTATTACCTGGCAGTGTGTCAATGTCTGGCTCTGAATAAATTTACCCAATTACTTAGTGGCAAGGAAATAGACCACATCAGCTCTTACATCAGCGGTTCTCAACCTGTGGGTTTCCACTCTCAGTGACCCTTTCACAAGGGTTGCTTAGGACCACCATAAAACATAAATATTTGCATTGCAATTTATAACAGTAGCAAAATCACTGGTATGAAGTAGCAACGAAAATAATTTTATGGTTGGGGGTAACCTCAACATGAGGAACTGTATTAAAGGAATAAGGAAGGTTGAGAACCACTCACTGTCTTGGATCTTTTAGATCTTGTGTGTGTGTGTGTGTGTGTGTGTGTGTGTGTGTGTGTGTTTCAGTGAGCCACTAGATATAGAAAACAGAACCATTTCTCTTAATTAGTGATAGAAGACATTAGAACAATTAAATTCAACTGAGTGTAATAGAACAATTTGTGAATTGGTAAGTCATCAGAGTCAGAAGAGGCTGAGAAGCTGTCAGTGGTGTGGACAGGCAGCATTTCTGGACAGTAAATGGAAGTGAGATCCAGAAGCAGCTTCACTGGTTACAGCTCATAATGAGCATGATCTTTCCAGCTGGCAGCCAAGAGCTACCCAGACATGGCTGCTGAGCTCTGCTGAGAGTCAGCTGTGTTACAAATACATGCTAGTAAGCTCTCAGTTTAGATACTAAGATTGCAGTCCACCAGATAGGACTCAATAAAGAGGCACCTTCAGACCACATTTACTTAACACTGGGTAAGTGCCTTGACAAGCAGAGGGTATTCCATCCTGGATGGCTAATTTGGGTTTAAATCCCAAACACCACTGTTTGTGAACTTTGAAATTGTGTTCAAATTATACACACACACACACACACACACACAATAATAATAATAATAATACCACAATATAAGTTATGATGGTCATTTTACATAGAAAACTTCAGCACTAGTAATATACTTACATAATTATGTAAATACTTACATAATTCTTGTTTGTGTTCATTATTTCAACGAATGATTTCTAATTGAGTGCTTCCCTCCAGAGAAGTCAGAGCATCTGTTATTAACTCCTGACTGTGTGTGCTCACAAGCACTGTTGATGTGTACTGTCTTCCAACAGGTACAAAGTAAGAGATATGATGCAATTCTTAAGCGTTTGCGGTGTCAGGTGAACAAGATTCAGTTAAATAGGAGGAATTGGCAATGGAACATCCAACAACTAGAAAAAACAGCAGCTGAGTTAAGAAAACGCCTTGGAGTAAAAGAAGCCCATGAAATACAGAATAGACCAACAGCATAATAGGAAAGAACACTGAAGATCCTTCGATCTCTTGAGAGTCAGCACCCAGTAGAGACAGAGGCCTGTCTCAATGACCGATATTTTCTTTTTCTTTTTCTTCCTCTTCTTTCTTTTTGTTTCAACTGGGTAGCTATTGGTTAAAGTGCCTCCAGTCTATAATACACAGCACCAGGTAGACAGCAGCAGTGCTTACAGGAAGTTAACAGAAGAGTAGGTGTGCACATTCAAATAGTCATTTCGCTCCTGAATGCCTGCTTGTAATCATGTTGGATTCACTACCCTACAAAGTAAAAATTTAAAAGAAACAGCTGAATTTTCAATGACTTAAATTGTTCAGATAATTAAAAATAGTTGTTTCAAACTTTTTATTAGATTGTTTTACAACTGTCTTTGCAGTATCCCATGAATATTAATATTCATGATAATTTGATTATATGTTTATTTCATCAACTGTTTTATTATGTTTCCTCTTTTCTCCAGAAGGTAGCAATCATTTTTCTTTGTTATTAAATAACATTTTAGAATGTTACAATCCATAAGATTTGTGTTTACTCTTCAGTCTATAAATTCTTTATTCCTATATTGCTCCTAGAATAAAACTACAGCATCATATAAGGTAGGCATACAATAAAGCTCTTCAAAGAGGTGTTTTTCCACATTGAAAGGCAAATTTTTGTTAATGGCAATAAATTGAATATGAAAACACCTCTGAAGATAAAATTGCTCTCCTTCATGCTCTATGGATCACAACTACAGAGAAGTAAAAATAAAATATTAATTACTTAAAGAAGCAGTTTTAAAATATTCACTTGTAGGATTAAATAATTTCTAAGAAGCAACATTGAGAAGATATTTTAAATTCATTTCTCACTTCCTATATGCCTAACATTCAGTGAGTTGTGTAGTTGATAGAAAACCTGGTATTAGTACTCTCATTATGGCTGGTGTTAATAGTCTTAGTGTGGCTTAGCGTGGTTTACTACAGTTAACACATCACACAGCTGTACCTGTAACAATCTGCTTTGCTCCATGACTCAGAAGTGCTACTCCAAACAGAAATGGTTAAACTTGCAGGCTATGGGGGCGCTCACTGTGCTCAGCTAGAGAAAGGGTTGAACTAGATGCTGCACGTCAGATATATGTTAGCACAACATGCATGCGAAAAGTTTTAGTTTTCTCGTCTCCTTTTAAGTTTATCATTGTGATCACTAGCAGCTTGAGTTATGGTTTCAGGAAAAATGCAGTGTGAAAGATCAGATACAGGCAAAAGTTGCTTAGGAATTCCCAAGTCAAGACAGTCTTAGGTGGCAGAGTATGCTTTATTGAGGATTCTTGGAGGTTTGTTTCCTATTGCCCTGATAGAAAATCCTGACAAAAGCAACTGAGAAGAGAAAACACTAATTTTAGTCTATACTTCCAGGTCACTGTTCCTCATGGCAAGGAAGTCAGGGCATCAGGAATGTAATGCAGCTGATTGAATTACTTCCACTATCAGAAGAACAATGCTTGCATGCATGCAAGCACTCTGTCTACAGGATGCCCTGCCCAGGAAACGGGCTCACCTACACTGGAAGTGTCTTCCCACCTTAAAGTAATGAAGATAACCCTGTAGACATGCTCAGCGGTCCATCTTCCAGGTGGTTCTAACTCTTGTTAAGCTGACCATTCACCCTAGCCATCACATGGAACACACTGGAAGCACAGTCAAGAGTGCCTACAAGACCAGTGAATCCCCATGAAGGGGCAGAGGGAAGAGCATTTTAAAGAGTGGCTTTCTTTTAAGCCACATGACCCCTAGTTTTATCTTAAGCTAGCATCAACATCAGGCATATTCCTGCTGCTGAAGGTGCTGTCCCTAGTCTTATCGCTGGGCATAGCACCTTTATGGTGGTGGTGGTGGTGTTTGTCTATGCTATGCTAGGAAACTATGCAGGAGAGTAAGGGGTCAAGCCAGGGCTTCTTGGAGACAACCATAATGATTATGATTCAAGACCTGAGCTCAAGTCTAGTCAAACTAGAACTCTCCAGTTATGCATTTGAAGCTTTACTTTTAAATGACTATATAAAGCAAATAAATTAAAGCCACTTGAGATGAGGTGTCATATTGAAGAAAATAATGATCAGCATATTTTTTATAATGATCCATGCAGTTTCAGTTTTATGATAGGTTGTATGAAAGACATGCTGTTCTTTTTATTCATTAAAATGATTTCAGATAATGGGGGCTTTCATAGCAATCAAGATGGAATAGCAATTGGGTATATGGTATCTCAGGCCTGTAGTCCCAGCACTAAGAGAGGCTTGAGGCAGGGGTAGTACAGGAGTTCCAGGCCATTCTGGGCCACATTGTGCATTTCAGGCCAGCCTGGCTTCAGTGTGGGACTTGGTTTCAAATGATCAAACGAACTAAAGAGTTGACTCTGTTGGTTGATTTTTTTTTTGTCAACTTGACACAAGCCAGAACAATCTGGAAAGAGGAAAACTCAAATGAGAAAATGCCTCCAACAGATTGCCCTGTAGGCAAGCCTGTGTATCAGTTTCTTGATTGATAATTGGTACAGGAGGGCTGAGCCCACTGTGGATGGTCCCACCCCTGGGTAGGTGGTCCTGGGATAAGAAAGCAGGCAACGCAAGCCACAGACNAGCCACCATAGCAGTGGTGGCTTCTGCTTCACTTCCTGTCTCCTGGCTTCTTCCTTGAGTTTCTGCCCTAACTTCCCTTCATGATGTAAGAGAAAGTAAACCCTTTTATTCCAAGTTGCTTTTTGTTCTGCTGCTTATTACAGCAACAGCGAGTAAGCCAGAACACCAACCAAACTCAAATATCCCTAAAATTTGAAGTATAGTAAAACTGGTATTTTAACACATAATAAAGTCTAAAGTTAGGGAATTGTGTTATTTTTTTATTTTTANTAGCTAGTATTCTATATTGGGCTATTCAATGTTACTGTAACAAAATTCCTGAATCTGGTCTCTTCTAAAGAAAAGAAATTTATTTAGCTAACAGTATTTGTAACTGAAAGTCCAAACAGCACAGCTCCTGCTCTGGCCATGGATTCCTTACAGTGGGGTGGCATCATTGTGGGGACACATACAGAATGACACATTAGTGTCAAATATCAAGTCAAGGAGATACTAGGGACTAATTGGGGCCCTTGGCTGGCTGAAGGGGAGTGTTCTTAGGTCAAGTGCTGTTATCTGACCTCTCTGGCCTCTGCAGAAATGTAATCTACTCCAGCTGCTCAAACATCATCTTCTGGTTGTGCTATACCTGTAGTTGCTTGCTTTAGCCATGGTCAAGGCAAATATTCTATTTTTTACCATGCCTCTTCTAGTCACTTGACTAGTTGTATGATTTTCCAAAACACTACATATACATGCCCAATCACAAAGCCTTTTCTCAGCTATTCAATTCTGCCCTTGGATGTGCTTGCCAACTTTTATCTGAGTGACTCAGCAAAGTTTTCCTCTCTCAAAAGCCATAATCTTCTACATCTATGATTTCTAGACATTATTTCTATTGTGGACTTTGAAAATCCTAGTGTGAAGCTCAAGACTGGTACAGGAGCTCTTCGTTCTCAGCAGCATCCATCCTGAGCCTGCTAGGTGTTACTACCTAATGATCAGAACCAGGCAATACATGCAAGGAAACAGTGGGAAGAAAGAACCTGCAATTACTGCCTCACAAATTAACTTGCAATAGATACACCCCATGGGTGAATTAGAGTTAACCAATGTGAAGAGACTAGCATGTTCTTGAAAGCCTTATTTTAATAACAATGGAGGTTCCAGATTGCATGTATTAGAGCCAGTCATGACAACCATTAAAGATGTTTTCTGCCACACCAGTGCAGCCTGGATGCCAAGTCCAAGTGAAGGATGTCAGGATTAATGAAACACGCACTCTGGATGTTGCAGAATCAGAAGCCCCTTACTGTACATCACCAAGGGGGTTTTATACCTAACCCAGGCAGGTGGGTCAGCAGGATGGAGACCTCATCGCTGGACCCTTGGGATCCTTCGGTTAGGGCCAAGGCAATGTGTACTCAGGAAGCAGGGTTGGTAAACAACTCTGAAAGTACGGAACTTGTAAGTTTCTCAAACACCCAGAACAACAAGGGCAAGAACGAGGGAGGTGAGTAGGAAGGCCAGGACTCCATTAGATCTCTTGCAGGCAATTGGCTAGTAATGCTATTTTCCAAAGCACGGTGTATATGAAACAACAGTAAGCAACAGCAATATTCTGAGTGAACACGCTATGACTGATATGACAAATGGCATACATTATTTCTGTTAGTTCTTCAAAAGAGGTTTAAGGTGGATTTTTTTTAATTAATGAATATAAGCCTCAGTGTTTGGGAACTGGCAGTTGAGAGGTAAACCTCCAGATGCATCAGTCCCTTGAATTATAATACAAATATAGAACTTGTAGTTTAGAATACTCAAAAATATCCATCCATTCTGTAAATCAAGATTAAATGTTCAGACACACACCTTTCTGATATTATCTCTAAACACCTTGGTAATATTCTGAATGAAAGAGTAGCATTTTGTTTATATACACTTCTTCTGTGTTAAATTTCTAGATCAACAAACCAGGATCTGTGTGCACATGCATGCACAGATTCATGTGTGCATGTCGATGTAACGTTCAGAGGAAAGCCTTAGATGTCATTTCTCCTGCACCATTCAGTTTTATTTGAGACAGGTTTGCTCATTGTTCTGTCGTTTCCCAGGTCGGCCAGTTTTGCCGTCCAGTTAGCACCAGGGATCTTCCTGTCTCTGCCTCCTCATCTTTAAATCTACAGTCATGTGCTGCTGATGCCTGGTCTTTTACATGGGTCTCTCAATATGGAGCTCCCATGCTCATGCATTTTATAGATGAACATATTTCTGTATTCATATCAGTAGGTATTAAAGTTACAGATAATTATTGACACCCGAGAAGGAAAAATTTCTGCTTTTCCAGGGATGACCCTCACAGTTGGGTTATCTATCCCAAGTGATCATCCCTAAACCCGTATGCATATGAGGAACATTTAATAGACCCAAGTGTTTATATTTTACACACACACACACACACAAAAAATTCTCTCTTGTTCTTTTAGTTCTTATGAGATAGTCACACCAGAAAAACTAATTTTTATTAATACTATCATATGGAATAACTTATTTTAATAAATTTTTTAACATTTCATTAGTTCTGTGACAGCAATTTTGGTCAATGTGTTTTTATTATTATACCAGCAAAATTTAGAGAAGAGGGAATGAATTTGAGAGTTATTGAAAGGGGCACTTGAGGAGCTGGAGGTGGGGAAGAAAGTGGTGGAAAGATGCAAATATCGTATTCAAGTATGAAAATTTCAAAATATAGGGCTGGAGAGATGGCTCAGTGGCTAAGAGCATGGTCTGCTCTTCCAAAGGTTCTGAGTTCAATTCCCGGCAACCACATGATGGCTCACAACCATCTGTAATGAGGTCTGGTGCCCTCTTCTGGCCTGCAGACATGCACACAGACAGAATATTGTTTACATAATAAATAAATAAATATTAAAAAAAGAAAATTTCAAAATATATTAAACTAAATTAAAAATAAGCAAACAGAAAACACTGACAGCTCAAACTGTCAAAACTGTTGCCTCACAAGAGCACTAAGTCACTATCACCTGGACTGGAGAATATACTATATCCACTTTGAGTATTTCTCTTAAAACTAAACATAGTATTTGAATATAAAAACATTTTTAATTTTCCATTCATGATTTACAATGAACTGTTCACTCTGATTGTTTTTCCCTTCACGGTATTCCTCTGCAGCAGATGACACACACACACAGTTGGTGGACAGTGCCAGGCAAACAAAGGTGGATATTATTATCTCTGACTTAAAGGCCAGCTTAGACGAGCCTGCCTAAGATATTACACAACTCAGCAGGGGCAGAGTTGGAGCTCAAAGTCCTAGTGCATCTGCTTCACACCACAGGAAATGACTCTGAAAGCAAACTTCAACTTACTGACAATAAGCAGTAATATTTTTGTCTATGTCATTTTTATAGACTATAGACATAAAATAAATTTGACCAGAGAAAGAAAATTTATAGTTAAAACTGAGGAGCACTGAAAAGCACAGGTAACATTACATGAGGGTCAGCATCTGAAAGCCATTTTTGGTTAAGGAAAATGGAATGCGCTTTATAGACATTGCTTTGAAACCTTTGAAAGTTCACCCAGGAGATGCCACTGAAACTCTTATCACCTTAACCACACACAGAAGTCACTGTCCACCCATAAAAGTTGTAAAATGCACATACTAATACAATTTGGGACTAGCAGACTGACAGTCTATGAATCAGGAGTGTGTGTAATTTTGATTCGTGAGTTGCTCATTTTTCAGTTGCTCATTCAGTATTGTAAATATTTTATTTTTCATTAACCGAGCTAATGATTACCAAAACTAATGATCAGAAACTAAATGGTATGTGCCTATCACAAATAACCCATGTTATTTGAATATATAATGCATTTCTAACAGCATCGTTTTTGTCCTTTGTTGATAAATCAGGAAATATCAAATAAAATCAGGTTTTCTGTATTACATTAGCTACACTTTCTCTTTAGTATTAATGAACTACAACCAAGACCAAGAAAAATAAAAGTTGGAACAAATGCTTCTAGAAGAATAGATCCATCAACACAGAGCTAAGAATATGATGCTACACACTGCTTTTTATTTTCCATAATGTTACCTTTAAGTGGTAGCTATGAGCTCTAGCTCTTTAGAAAAAGAAAAGTAGCATATGATTTGGTAATAACAGGGTTGCCGTTTTACATAATCCAAGAAAGACAGACACGAAGTAATGAGATTTCAACCTTTTAATTAATGAGATGATGTGGTTCAAAATCAAATCCAGAGTTTGTGTGATAAATACCTTTCAAAAGGTTTCTTACCTAGGACCCTATGGCATAAAAATAATGTCAAAATTTGAATAAAATACTTAAATTATGGAAATTTGCCAGCACTGCTCATACACACAGCACAAGGCAGTTTAGAGGCGGTGATAGCACACTGTCAATCTGAGGTAAATGTCCATGTACATTTTCCAAAGTAAGTAAATATAGCCTCTGCTTCACCTGCTATTATGTCTCATTCTCTCATGATGGCATAAATCACAAACAATCCCACACCAGTTTGGAATTTTGATTAATAGAATGGTTACTTATTTAAAGGGAAAAAACTTACAGATCACCATCCCAGACAACAGCCCTCTGTGGGATCAGGAAAGGAGTCTGGTAGCCGGAAGTGGAGCCGGAAGCAAGAGAGCGAGCATGAGACCATGCCCAAGTGGCTGGTATCTTAAAGTCTATTGGCTGAAGGAGCAGAAGCAGCTCCCACAGCACTCTCAGAATTATTTTATATAGAATTGACATATACGATCCTTGAGGAGGAGCTTCCCCAAGGTGTTTTCATTATGGTTGCTCCTTCAGTCTGTGGTCCTTTGTATATTTTATATAGGAAACATAGCAACTTACAAGTTGTAAGGTTGTTTTGTCTTCTATGACCAGACTTAAATAGCTCTGGCACAGATGTAGCCATAAGTCAGCACATCTACTTGGCGGAACGTATTTTCTCTTCACTTGATCGTGGAACAGCCATTTTTTCTTATTAAATTTATTTTATGTCCAGACTGCAGTTTCCTCTTCCTTCTCCCAATTCTTCTCCCTACCCCTAATCCATTCCTCTTCTGTTTCTGTTCAGAAAGAGGCAGGCCTCACATGGGTATCAACAAAGCAAGGCTTATCAGGTTGCAGGAAGACTAAGTTCCTCCCCTTGTTTTAAGGCTGGACAAGACAACCCAGTATGAGGAATAGGTTCCTAACAGCCAGCAAAAGCATTAGGGACAGCCTCCTTCCCTTGCCCTCTCCCTTTCCCCTCCAATCCTGTTTGGTTCTGTCACAGGTCCCTGGGCTATCCAGCCTCTGGGACCTGGTACTCCAGGCAGTGTCAGGGGTGGGCTCACTCTCATGGCATGGGTCTCAGGTGGGAGCAGTCATTGGTTGGCCACTCCCACAATCTCTGTGCTACCCTTACCCCAGCACATCCATAGGTAGGACTGACTAAGGTTGTGTGGCTGGGTTGGTGTCTCAACCCTCCACTGGAAATCTTGTCTGGTTACAGGAGATGGCCAGTTCAGGATATGTATCCACTATTGCTAGAAGTCTTACCTGGAGTCATCCTTATAGATTCCTTGGAGTTTCCCTTGTACCAGGTTTCTGCCTAACCCTGAAATGCCTTTCCACTTTCTAGTTCTCTCTTTCAGTAGTCTTCCCCCTCTACAAACCCCTGACCAGATTCCCTTATGTTCTCATCCCCACCTGCCCCAAGTCTACCCATGAGATATCTTCTCTTTCCTCTTCCCTGGGTGATTCACGCATACCCATCTGAGCCCTCCTTGTTACCTAGCCTCGCTGAGTATGTGGATTGTAGCCTGGTTATCCTTTATTTTGCAGCTAATATCCACTTATAAGTGAGTACATACTATGTTTGTCTTTCTGGGTCTACGTTACCTCACTCAGGATGATTTTTTTTCTAGGTCCATCCATTTGCCTTCAAATTTCATGATGTCATTGTTTTTAATAGCTGAGTGATACTCCATTGTGTGAATATACCACTTTTTTATTCATTCTTCAGTTGAGGGACATCTAGGTTCTAGGTTGTTTTCGGGTTCTGACTATTATGAACAGTACTGCGTTGAACATAGTTGAGCAAGTATCCTTATGGTATGATTGAGCATCCTTTGGGCATACACCCAAGAATGTTATAGCTAGTTCTTGAGACAGATTGATTCTCAATTTTCTCAATTGATTCTCAATCACAATATTGATTTCCAAAGGGGTTGGGATAGCCATTCTCAATGGTCTTCTCTGAGAACACTTCCATCCCATATATATAAACTTGGCCAGACCATTAGATCATATTCCTTTTAGTTTGTGGGTCACACCCTCCATTCTCAGAAAAAGTCTTCCTTTTCCCAGGCTTTCATCAGATTATTTCTTCTAGTCTCAATATGATCTACCCATGCAGTCTTTTAATGTTTAGTTTAATTCCTTCATATCTCTTTGTTTATTTGTATCTAAAACACCACTTTCTTACCCAAACCTTTCCTGTTTCTGCCCCCCAACAACCATAATTTGCCCAGCCTTTAGGCTAAGTTCTCATTCTAGTATTCTGAAGCTTAAGTAGGATTTAAATTGCAAACACTATCTTCATTTATGCTGACACGGGCAAGGGAAGGTACCTTGGCTCGAAATGCTTCGCAGAGAAACAGTCCAGTGGTTCTCGACTTGTAGATGGTGACCCCCACAGGGGTTACATATCAGATATCCTGCCTATCAGATATTTACATTAGGATTCATAACAGTAGCAAAATTGCAGTTATGAAGTAGCAATGAAGTAATTTTATGGTTGGGATCACCACAGCATGAAGAAATTAGTCTGAAACACTATAATAGGCGCAGAACCCTTCCCAGATCTCAGAAACTCTGCTGTAATTCTTCGGAGCATCACTTTGGAATCCGGGCATGCTTTTGCCTCCGGTTACTCTTACCTGCGACTCTCTTAGGGAGGGTTGTATCCTCAGAAGGACTTTACTGCAGCTTTGCATCTTTCTTCTTTCCCAGTCTTGCTTCCCTCACTGATTTCTCCTGGGAAGACCTCAAGAACAAATCACTTATTTAAGAATCTTCACCTCAGGGTTGACTATGGGGAATCCCAAACTAAGTCACCATGCAAAAATAATACCACACTGAAATCTCTCTTTTTCAAAGCGATGACTTGTTCTGCTTCTGTTTCTCCCTC
Source organism: Bramus lutescens (assembly GCA_001685075.1). Classification (NCBI taxonomy): domain Eukaryota; kingdom Metazoa; phylum Chordata; class Mammalia; order Rodentia; family Cricetidae; genus Bramus; species Bramus lutescens. The sequence continues at coordinate 76,769 of LOEQ01004830.1, read as the reverse complement.
ACCCTGGTTCAGCTTCACTCACAGTGGGAAAAGAAAAAAAGCTGAAGAAACAAGACAAACACGTAGAACCCTGGAAATCTAATCACTGTCCCTCTGTCATTTGCTGTGATTTTAATATGATTTATTTATTTTTAAGGAAAAAGGCACGCTGATAGGCATTAGCATGATTACATATAACAAGCTCATCAATACAAGTACACCATAGCTTTCAAAATAATAAATCAGTACTTTGTATTATTAATCTTTTTGATATTAATGTTCTAAAGAAGTACCATGTTGTTACAAACAGTAAATTAAATAGATAAATCCTGACTCTGAAACTTTAAGATAAAAGCTTAATGTATTTTTCAGCCGTGGCAGGGTCACATGACTATAGATTTATAAGAAAATTCATACAAGTAGACAAAAAGGCAATAATTGAGGAAAATATTTCAACTGCTTTCATTCTATCCAGAAAGCAAAGTAAAATGTGTGCACTTAAGACACTATGTCCTCATTTGAGCATCCTGGCTTTCTCAGACCACTCACTGCCTATCTTTTCTACCATTTAAATTTAGCGGACCTTACGGCTAATGCTTCATTATTCCATTCATAGCTCAAGAACACCAGAGTAACCATCCCGTGCCTATCAAAAACAATGAACTCAGCAAGTTACAAGGAAGTGTGGACCCATAGGGCAGAACTTTGCAAAACACAAAAGCCAGGGCAACCAAAAATCACAGTACCAGACAATTCACAATGCCTTTAAGAATATTTATTGCCAACTATACCTGAAAACATCGATATTTTTACTGTGTCAAAACTTAAAGTTGGTGAGAATTTATCAAAAACAGTTTTTAGAATTGTAGGAATGATTTTTTTCATTATTATGTCAATATAACCTTTCCTCTCCTAAACCATCATATGCTCAAAATACTAACATTGCTAGTTCTCAAAACCTATGACATATATGGTTTTAAGTTATAATATATACTATATGTGATATATATTAATAATATATATTATATTTTCTACATAATAGATAATATTACATATATTGCAATCCTAAACTAAGTTTAAATTATGTTATATTGCATATTCTATATTATAATTTTAAACTATTAAAACATACCTTAATATTGATAGTATTCAAAATGCATGGCATATATGTAGTTTAATATTACATATAATATGATATTATATCATATTATATTATATGCATTATAATTTTAAACCATTAAATTAACTAACATTACTTCTCAAAACCTATGGTGTGAGTATGTGTATGTAGGTTAAAACTAGATTATATATATAATAATTTACATATAATTGTAAACTATTAGCAGTGTTATACAATGGTGGGGAACAGATGTAGGAATCCATCTTGAATATCAGCATGTATTATGTCATCTAACAGTTGACTCTGGTGAAGAACTTCACACAGTTTTCTTATTACTGCCTCATGTTTGCCTTCTCTGTTAGGAAACTAACATAGATATGGTACATCACACACACACACACACACACAAAGAGAGAGAGAGAGAGAGAGAACAGTTAAATGTAAAACATCCCATAACAGAAGCATTAGCCAAGCTTTTTTTTTTAAAGAATAAGAAGCAATTAATTAATTACAACAAAGGAGAGGTGATTATAACAAGGGGTGACTTTTAAAGCTTGCTTCAAGGGAAGTGTTTGTTCCCATAGATATTTCTGCTCATTAAAACCTGAAAGTTCCAATTTCTTCTCCTTTGCTTCTAAGCTAGCTGCAGGTACCAGGCGCATAGTAGGTGTTTGCATGTATGCCGGAGGAATAAATCTTGTTATCCAAATCTCCCAGCATTCCTTTCTGATCTCTCCTCACTCCTCACTCAAATCTCACTGTTGATACTGGAACAATTTTTGAATAAGATGTACGTGCGATGCTTTTTCTATAAAGAAAGCAAAAAATACTTAGTATGGGCTCAAAATTCCATTTTATAAGCAAATAGTAAACACTTGAAAATCTGTCAGCAGCCTGCCTTTTCATCCTTATTTTGTACTGCTCTATCCAACAAATAAACCCACCCTATAATTCATTGGAAACAAAATTCTAGCTCTTATATAAGCACATGTTTTCACATATTATTCTCTGTCTGAAATTACTCTCTCCTACATCCAGGAGTCAACACCAACTCAGCTTTTGGGATCAAGTTCATCTTGATCTACTATAACGTTGAATTAACATTTAGCAAGGCTCAATTTTTCTACAATGCCACAGTGTAGAATTACTTTGAAGTCTATATCACGATTTCTGGGATAAAAATAACTGGATTATAGCTTAGAGAGTTGATGCAGCACTTCTTGTTTGGAGTGGTTTAAAATAATTTAAACCCTAAAATATTGAGCTTCATTAAAGATATTCTGGAGTTTGCAATATAATGGTAAATAAAAGATAACATTCAATTCTGTGGCTACATAGCTCAATATAGTACATTTGCCTAACATAAATGAAGCTCTGAAGCTCTGGATTCCATCCCCAGACCACACACACACACACACACACACACACACACACTACACCACACTACAAAGCTCTAAAGGAATGTGGAAAGTAACCTCATCTACTTCTAAAGTCTACTTTTTATATCTTTAGACCAAATTGTATGAACATTTACCAGTTTAAAATGTTTTCTATGAATGCCTCTTAGGAAGATGTAATGACACTTTCAAGTAGCTAAGGCAAGGTTTAGCAAACCACAATACTTTGTATTTCTTTGTCATAAACACTTTGAAGCATGTTCTGGAGGGGATTTGTGCAGAGAAAACTTCGGCTCAGTATTCTCTCCTTTCAAAGAGGAAATTATAATACATTCCTGTAAATACTGCAAAACAAACAGGACTTTAAGGGAGTAAAAAGTAAGTCATTAAAAGAGAAAGTCATAGGATTTCTCTGAATATAGTAGTATAAATTAATCATAAAGTAATGAATATTTCCAATTACTCCATAAAGTACCTCTGTGTTTTACACTTTCCATATAGTTAGAAATAATTATGGAATTTAGCTGTAAATCTAATAGTTTTTCCATATGACATAATTCATATTTTTTCTGATTACATCTGTAGGAAAATAATCTTCAGGAAATTAGCCTTCAGTGCCAATTGTATTTTTGTATTTTTACACACTCTTTCTATTGCTTTTAAATATTCTCAATCCATTCTCCCCAAATAATAATAGTCCATTAGCCATGGTTTGAGGGTTTGGGGTACTTTTTCTGAGTTTAGGCACTAGCAGAAGGATACTATATGTGACTTTACATCTGAAAGAACCTAAGGGAGCTGGAAGTAGCAGATGAAGCAATCATGAGGGTCCTCAGAGGTATGTCCCCTTGCCTCGCTCTCGTCTTGGTAAATCTCTGGTTCAACCTGTAACCTTATAAATTATGACAGCCTATGAAGAAACTGTTCTAGCTTTTCATTCATGTGCTTAAGAATCAAGTCTTTCCTTTGTTTCTTTTGGTGGTACTAGGGACCTGAACTCAGAGCCATATTAATGTTAAGCAATTGCTTTATCATTAGGCTATGTCCTGAGTCCTTTTTGTATTTTTTTTCTTATTGGAGACAGGGTCTCATTGGGTTGCAGAAACTGGCCTTCTACTCCTCCTGTGGCCAGCACAATTCTTGGACTTGGAATCCTTCTACCTCAGCCTACTGAATAGATGGAATTACAGGGTGACACCACTCAGCTCAGCTTAGAATTCTCTTTGAGGGTAGAGAGAAATCGCTTCTCTTCTCTCTCATCCTAAACTTATTCTTTCTCCTCCTTTCCTGTACCCCCCCATTCATTTCAAGTCACTGTTAGTCACTAATTGTCATAAAACGGACTTCCTGCCATGTGCTTTCTAGACTTCCCCTTGTCCTTCTTGTGGCAGCAGGGGATCCTCATGTTTCGACAACCTTCTGTGCCCTTTATTCTCTATGTAAAGTCTGAAGCTAGCAAGGAAGCTCTTTGTTCTGCTCTTGGGGGAGGAGGACGTTTACCTGGGCATGCATCCAATATTAATCACAGTTCTAAAGGAACACGATTCCACACCTGAAAGCCTATGATGCTACTGTGTCGCTGGTTCTGTTTTATCTCTTGAGAGCTATCATATGCTGCTGGGTCAGCTATGACATGCTTAGTTAATGGGAAAAGGAAGAACAAAGAAAATGAACCTACAAAAATGAGTCTGCAAATTAAAAAAAGCAGCATGGTTGGGGGTCTCTCGTCTGTGTTTTCTGTCTCTTACTCTTTCTGACATCAAATCTTTTTTTATTTTTTCAGGGACATATCTCGGATTCCTTAGAATGGCAACAAAATCTAAACTTAGCAAATTCTGATAAAATTGTCGAGAGAGAGAGAGAGAGAGAGAGAGAAAGAGAGAGAGAGAGAGAGAGAGAGAGCGCAAAGCTGGTGAAAGAAATGGCTGCCCTTTAGTGCATACAAATATATGTTAGGAGGGTGAAATGATTTTGTATCAATTTTAGATCAGTAGTTGATGCACCTTTTCAAGGCGTATCCTTCAGTTAGTTAGGAGTTCTTCTACAATCACTCACAAAGTTCCCTGTACACTTCTAAAGGTCTATTCAGTGAAAATGGCAAAAAGTTCATTCTGTAAACGATTCAAAAACACATTTTATAAACAAATTATGTATTTCATACTAGCTAATTTTTCCTGATAAACTAGATGTTAGACATGTAGATTTTTATGTTATTATCGTCTCCATTGATCACCAACTGGAACAGTAGGGTTCTAGTACTGTGCAATGCAATTAAACAAATTTCAATTATATGGGAGGGCATTCTTTCTTAATGCGAGTAATTTTATCTTAATGATGTCCATTACACACACATTTATTAGCCATTCACATATGCCCGAGACACTTTGTATATCAGGCAAGATGTAGGCTGAGAGCTATCCCACGCTATTGTCCTCAGCAGTAATTCACATCTAAAATCCTGGAAGCAGTGCAGAGTGGGCAGTTTGACATGATCGCCGGTCTCGTGATCGGCTGGACAGCACATTTGAGGGAGTGTTGCAGGTTCTAAATTCTGCCCAAGTCACATCCTCTTACAAAATAAATCTCATCTTTCAACTTTCCTTTTGTTTACTAACAGTCGATGTTGGCAGAAATGCTTAAGAAGACAGGGCATATGGGCAGAAAGCCTCAGGATTGTGTTTGGCCAGAATTTCCTGTTTCTCACCAGTTTATAATTTATACATCAACTAGGCAGGTTCTTTGACTTGTTTTGGGAATCCCAAACCTGAAACTTTAAAGTAGCTGACAATTCTAGTCCTTTCCATAAGGTGTCAGAAGTAGGTCACAGTATGAGTATCATACATTGTGTTTATGTAATTTATTTTTTTTTATTTTGGGGACTCTATATCCTTGTTGGCTTGGTTTTTATAAGCGGCTGAACTCACATGTGTTAATTTTTAATATCTAACCCTTCAGCTGGAATGTGGGCCAGCTGAAGTTAGAGGAGACAGGGGAAAGAGTATCTTCTTAGCCGAGCCCAGCGGAAACCAGAAAGGGAGTGCTCTCCATTTTCACTGACATTGGGATTACCCAGGAAAATGTTTAAAACATTAAACTGTTGGCAATGTTCCAGGCTAAATGACCTGAGCATGAGCATTTTACAGAGCTGTGTTCCTCACATGGAGCTGAGATCCACTGGAGCAGCCGTGGCAGCCAAGTAGTGAAGACATACGTGGCTATGACCTTGGAAAGCCGTGAAGAGTGGGGTGAAACATAATCAGAGAATGGGATTTACTGACAGGTCTGTATCAGGGGAAATGCCTGGTCAACCGTTACGAGTTGTAGAAGAGAGGCCTCTGGATCACCAAGTAAAGAAAGACTCGGTCTGGGCAGGGGCTGAGTCTGCTGCCTGTGACATCCCCTCTTGTGACTCTGCAGTGACAAGCCTTCAGAAGACACAAAAGCCCCGCGTTTTTCTAATGTATTACTTCGCACTATTTACAGGACTTTTGTGGTGGTACATTATTTATATTTTGATAAATAAACCTTGTCTGAAGACCAGAGGCAAAGGTAAAGCCACTAGAGGTCAGGCTATGGTGGCACACACCTTTAGTCCCAGTACTTCGGAGACAGAGGCAGACAGAGCTCTGTGAGTTCAAGGCCACCCTAGCCTTGAAGATCAATACAGGTCAGTGCAGAAACAAATTCAGGTAGTGGTACCTCACCATTAATTTCAGTGCTAGGGAGTCATACACCTTTAATCCTAGTACTTGGAAGGCAGAGGCAAGCGAATCTCTGTGAGTTCAAGGCCAGCCTGATCTACAAAGTGAGATCCAGGACAGTCAGAGATACACAGAGAAACCCTGTCTCAAAAAATCAATAAATAAAAGTAAAAATAAAAGAAATAGAGTTTAAAAAAAGCCATGTAAAAATTGAAAATAGACAGAGTTTGGATATTGTATGTCTTTGAATTGCTTGGCTGCTGAGGAAGGAGCAACAGCTGCTAAAAGACATTTGATCGTAAATGCTGCTGGATTATTTCAACCTATATATTTTGAAAATTTCTTGACTTCAAACTCTAAGTCAAAAGATATGGTACTTTGGAGAAGAGGTTTTGCTTTTGTTTCTACAGGAAATGAGAGGCTTTGGATTCATTCTAGGTTAAGAAATATCAGGTTTGATCAAGGAAGCCCCTTGAAAAATCTCCAATAGGAGTGGATGGCCCAGATGATCCATCATTTCAGACGACCTCTGCTGCAGTTTCCTCTGATCTGAGTTCTACACTCAGATCAGCTTCAAGGCCACTGGCCGCGATGATCCAGCCTCGCAAAAAAACTTATCAGGACTTGACCATAATCCTAAATTTTCTTTCAGTCACCATAAGATTACCAGTGCCTCTAATCAGCAGGAAGTAGTCTAGAAAATTACACTCACATTTCCCCAAAAAATGAATTATGGATATTTGTCTTTGTTTTGAGGTTTGTTACTAACTATTATTGATAATGGTCAGGAAAAAAGCTAAGCAAAGGAAATTAGATTCAAGGCTCTTGTTTTGAAAAGAAAAAAGGGAGAATATAGGTGTGATAAGATAAAAAGGTAGATTATTGAATCTACTTTTAAAAAGCAACTACTAGTTTTAAATGTTTTACATTGGATTTGAATTTTGTATATTGCATACAAATTTTATATATTGATACAAATTTGAGATTAATTTTGTTAAAATATATTATACATATATTTCTACTCTTGTTCAAGTTATTGTGTTGTAGGAGGCACTTGTTCATTTCTGGCTGCTCAGCCCTGAAATAATGCCACAGAAACCATATTATTTACAATACAGTTTGGCCAATAGCTTAAGCATATTTCTGGTTAACTCACATCTTAAATTAACCCATCTCCAGTAATCTGTGTATCACCACAAGGCTGTGGCTTACCAGGTAAAGTTCTGGCATCTATCTCCGGCAGAGCTACATGGCTTTTCTCTGACTCTGCCCTTCTTTCTTCCAGCACTCAGTTTAGTTTTCCCCGCATAGCTCTATTCTACCCTATCAGGCCAAGCCAGTTTCTTTATTAACTCATGGTATTTACAACATACAGAGGGGAATCCCACATCACCTCCCTTTTCTGTTTAAATAGAAAGGAAGGCTTTATCTTTAATAGTAAAGTTACATATAACAAAACAGGTATCAAGCAAGAGTTAGTTATAACATTATATCTACTTTATTTTTTATCATAACCAAGGAAAACTATAGCTTTCTATTCTTTGACTCCATCAAAGACTCGAGAATGATATAATATTGCCTAACTAAACAGGGAGTGCATTGTAAACAACTTCCAAAACTTTAGAATTGACAGATTTTTTTTTTTGCTGCCTGAACAGTCACCCAAAGTTCTTCTCTACCATTGGGGCATCCATCTTTAGCCTACAGACCCATAGTATCCAGCAGACTTTTCCATTAAGCAGAAAATTTCCAAGACAGTTCAGTCACTTTCTTCTGTGTCCTGCAGAATGTCTGGCAGACTCTTTCATGAAGCAGAAACCCCAAAGGACTGTCTCATCTTCTTTAGGCAACTTCAGCACTCATTTTTCCATGGGTCATGCATAGCGAGTTCACACAGCATTCCATCAAGCAGTCCAGGCAAGAGCATTTTCTTGTCCAAATGGCTAGCCAACTCCATAAAGAGTCTCTTCAATGCCTGTCATCCTCTTGAAGTAGCTTGGTGCTGCCAGGAACAGATGTGTCTCATTGTCATGAAAAGTCCTAAATTCTTAAAACATTTAAATGACATATTCTGTTGGTCTTTGAAAGGTTTGAAGAGTATCCATCTATCTGAAATATATCTCTGTAAATCTAGAAAATCTAACAAACATGACTACACCTTGACTTTCTATTGACCTGTATTTCCTGATTATACATTACACTTTTAAATGAGTTTCACAAACACAGTACCTTAATCAAGAGCAGAAATATACATATAAAAATTGATCTTAAATTTGTATCAATAGACCCAGATCCATACCAATGCAAGTATTCATCTCTATATCATATCCCCCTTTAAATGTAAACAAACATTTATAAACAGTATTTGGGAATTTGGGTGTAGTTCTTTTCAAACTGCTTCCTACTTTTTGTTGGGTAAAGTTTTTGAGGTTTCATGGAGACCTTTTGGGGGGATCTTGGTCCATCAAACCACATTAGTCTGGAAGGAATCCACAGGGTCTCATCCTCTATGGAAACAAAAGCAGAACCTCTTTTCCAAAGCAACATATCCTTAGANTTGTATCAATAGACCCAGATCCATACCAATGCAAGTATTCATCTCTATATCATATCCCCCTTTAAATGTAAACAAACATTTATAAACAGTATTTGGGAATTTGGGTGTAGTTCTTTTCAAACTGCTTCCTACTTTTTGTTGGGTAAAGTTTTTGAGGTTTCATGGAGACCTTTTGGGGGGATCTTGGTCCATCAAACCACATTAGTCTGGAAGGAATCCACAGGGTCTCATCCTCTATGGAAACAAAAGCAGAACCTCTTTTCCAAAGCAACATATCCTTAGACTCAAATTTTGAAGTCAAGATACCTTTAAAATATATATGTTGGTTTAGTTTAGCAGCCTGTACAACAAAATTTCTCTCTGTACTTAGCTCATTCACAGTCAAAAAGTTCAAATAAAATACAATAATATGCATAATACAGACTCTGTATATTTTCCATCATTATTTGGCTTATTTTTCTCTTTTAATCTATGACTGTCTGTACTGTGTCTCATTAAAGATTTTGTTTTATTTTTTAAGCTATTTCTTTTTATAACTCTCTATACTCTTTTTCTTCTCTCTCCCAAGCTGACGTCCATTTATCCAACACTGTGACCCATTCATAGGTCTTTTTCATCTTAATCTGTCTTTATTGCATATATGTAATCCTTTCCTGACCAAGACTGCTTCTTTAAATGTTAAATGGCATGCCTAGGACTAAGGCTGCTTTGCCTTTTAGCTCTGTCTAGTCCAACATGGTGGAGGCATGTTCACTGCTTCTGAGACTGCCGGGTGGAAACAATCCTCACCACCTCAACTCTGGGTTGCACTGTGTAGCATATAAACCCTTTTTATCTGAGTAAAAGCTAAATTTTCCATGCAGCACACAGTGTGGCCTGGAAATATTTCTGGGTATGGCNGCAGGAATCTGCCATGCTCTCCTGCCTGTGCACTCCTAGCAGACCTCATCCTGACACCTGTCCAGGTAGGGAGCACTGAGCCACGGGCATGGTCTCAGCAACATTCCTTCTGAACCCGAGTGGGCACATAACCACCACACCCGAAGTGGATGGCAGGCATCAGCCCCAAATTTTGGGTGCTATTCGGTAGGAGGAGGCTGCTCATTTTCCCCCCAGGTTCCCAGATCCAAAATAATCACACAGAAACCATATAAATTATGACATTGCTTGGTCAATGACTTAGACATATTCCTGGCTAATGCCAATATTTTAAATTAACCCATTTCTATTATTTTGTATTTTACCATGAGGTTGACTTGTAAAGTTTCCTTTGGTAGTTGCATGACATCTCTCTGACTCTTCCTACTTTCTCCCAGCATTCAGTTTAGTTTTCCCGCCTAGCTCTATTCTGCCCTGCTGTAGGCTCAAATAGCTTCCTTATTCATTAACCAATAAAAGCAACACATATGCAGAAGAACTTCCCACATCAGTTACTCATGCGTATTTCTTTAGCCTGAGCCTCTGCCTCCCCAGTGCTGGGGCTGCAAATTCCCACACAACTTCAACCACTTCAAAGTGGTCTATAACTAACTATACACTAGCTCAGATGACATGTGCTTGGAGAGGAGGTTGTTATGGATAAGCTTCACCACGTGCTTAAACTGGAACAAGTCTTCATGGATGAATTAGCTGTATATAAAGGTGTCCTTGGCCCTGAGGATGAACATCTTTTGCTCCTAGAAGGAGGACAAGTCAGAGACACATCTGGTGCTTCACTGCCTTCAATGTGTGCACCCACATCTCCTAGGATAGTAAAAACGGACAATTCCAGGGAGCCAACCACCACAACTGCTCAATAACCAAACCTCTGTCCAAACTGCCTTACTGTGCAGAGTGGTCTTCCCCCCAAAGCACACTGGAGGCTGTCTGCAACAAAGGAGATTTTATGAGGTTAAGGCAGGGACATTTTATCTGAAAAGTAGCAGTGAATTTGAAAACAAAATATTGGCTACAGAGTAACTTGTCTACTGGTGTAGTGCAATGCAAGGCAATGTGATGCTTTATGTTTCCAGACTTCACAAGCTACCCCTTGGGCTCTGGAGCTAATTAAGAGCTGGCATTCTGAAAGAGATTAGTTGTCACAATCACCAAGATTGGGATAATGGAAGGAATCAGTGGATGGGGAATAAAAAGCAATGGAGGAATGTGACAAAGCTGCACCTTGCCATGAGGAAGGAGGGTCCGGGTAGGGGGGTGTCCCTCTGCTTCTGTTGCCCTGCTTCCTGGTCCACGGGCTGTTTTTGCAGGCACATCCTGAAGGACCTGCAGTTGACCATGATTAGAAACACACCAGTGTGGCCTGGTAAAATACCCAGCAGCTTAGACTCCCTGACATAGTGACAGAGAAGGCACAACTGTTCAGAGGACAGAGATGGAGCTGGTGCGTAACCGTGGCTTACTCTAGAACAGCACCCGGAGAAAAGTTTCAGAACAGATCACTGTAGACCCCCCACACGGCTGCCCAACAAAACTAAGAAGGGCCTGGAAAATGCGAATTTCTTGCCTTTCAGTAAACTCTCAGTGTGAAGCTGACCCTGGTGGTCCAAGGACCACAGTTTGAGTCACACTGTGCTTGGCTGTTGGATGCATCCTCTTGAGCAGGAGAGAGATGAGGTAGAGGAAACCAGGTGATCCAGCACACTGAATTCTCCCAGGAAGAGAGTTGGTGAAGATGCATCCAGCTCTGCTATGGTGCAGTTGTGGTTTTAATACAAAGCTTGGTCCCCTCCATGGCCATCCTGGAATGTGGCAAAACCTTTAACAGCTGAGCAAAGTAATTAGGTCACTGGGGTACTGCCTCCAGAATGGATTGATACGAATCTTGCAAAATGGCTTTCTTGATCTTCTTGAAAGCAATGCAAAGAAAGGAGCAGACAGTACCCTATCTGCTCTCTGATACTCCCAGAATGATGGCATCTGCTGTAATGTGGCCTAGCCAAGGGAACTTTATCAAGAGACTCAACCAATGGAGCTGGCTGATCTTGGGTCTTCATCTCACAACACCTGAAGCTCAATGGACACCTTTTCTTTGTGAGCTCCCAGTTAAGGCATTTGATGGTACAAAGAAGAAACACAAACAAGCAACAAGCAGACTAATGGGAGCTCCCTTTCCACCAAGCTGGCAGTGTAGACAGAGAACTGCCTGTTTGTGGGCCATGGCTTCCTCACCAGGAAAAGTGCTTCTTTTTCTCATTTTCTTTGTAAAGAAAAGTGTATTTTTGCACAGGTGTGCCTCAGACTGAAGCTAGAGAGAAGAATCTTCAGCTCGGCAGAGGGATGAATCACTCCACAAGTTTGAGGAGGTATCGCTCGACTTTTACCTGCTGGTGCGATGCCTCGATGTGGGAAAACGTGTTTCCTTTTAGAGAGGGTTTCTAAAATATCACGGCAGATTTCCTTGGAAATAATTTTCATAGGTCATAACATGGGTACTTGGTTATTTTTAAGTAGCTTGAAATCATCATGGACGGTAACAAATGCTTTTTCCCCGTGTATAGATTACATATGCACAATACTGCAAAGGTCATCTGTAAAACGTAGATGTAAAAGTCCAATAGATGGCGCTGTTTACTTCTTTTTTTAACAAATTCATCGCGTGGGCTGCTTATCCCCAAACTATTTGTTTTCAAAACCTTATAAAGCCAGCCAGCCGCTCTGTTTAAAAAGCATTATTTCCAAGGAATCCAATCATTCCATATTTTCTGGGACCAAACTGGGTGACTCTGTCACAGCTTATTAACTAGAAAAGTACTTAAGGGTTATTAATCTTGTCTAAGGGCAGGAAGCATTTCACTAGATCCTCCTTTTTCTTTCACTGTTTCCAGAACAGCTGTTTTCTCCTCCCTCACCAACTCACCACCACACGGCGGATGCTGGCTGATGGAGACAGAAGCCAAGCATCAATTTTAGACCACAACTGGACTTGGGCTTAAATAAAATAGCTTGTTTGGGGATCATACCTCCCTGTTCTTGAACATTACCTTTTAAACATTAGAACAGATTTATGAACACATAAATACCTGACAGCCTATCACATGAAAAACAACTAATATAATACTGGTAGGTAGGGCCTTGAAATCAGAAGGGATAAGCTTTACGGTTTGAGTCTTGGCTCTAATCAGGTAGCCCAGGGTCATGTGAATAATTGTTATAGCATCCACTCCATACAGTTAACATGAAAAATGTAATTAGAACAATACAGCATATTTCTATATATAGTAAACATATGGGAGATATAAAACATACATGTCACATAGTACATATATATAACATATGATAGACTTTCAGTAAATGCAGTTTCCTTTGTCTTTCAGCTTCATTCATCAGGCTTGTCTTATGCAAGACATTCTTCCACAGCGTCATAAAAGAAAATCCCATCACTGCCATTAGCAATATGTACATGTCTAACCCTCCTCCAAGCTAAGTGGTGCTAATTCACTGTGTTTTCTCATCATTAGCACCAAACCTATATTTTTAAGCTTCCTGCACTTTAGAAGCACATGGAGACAATTCACTAAGCATCCTTTGCTGCTGAAGGTTAAGGCAGCTGTAGCCTGTAATCTCCCACTCAGCTGCCAATGCTAATTTCATACAGAGAGGTGAACACATGGCTAAAACGTTGAGCACAGTGTCTATTTTCCCACCGTGGTTTAAGATCATGAAAATTATATATTGTCTACAGAAACTTGTACTTTTAGTTAGTGATAGTTTCCCAACATCACATACTAACTACATCAACCTGCCAACATATTCTACTATGAATTAAAATTTTATTATCTATCAGTGTTCAACTTGATTAAAATTCAGAAGCCAAGCAGAAAGATTAATACAGTGAAGTGGAATATCCAGAGGCAAGAAAAATAAATACCAAGTAGTGAAAAGGAAAAAAATCTCCCTAAAAACAACTTGAATTTTTTGTATTTGTCCATGTGTATTTGCTTCACTTGGCTGTCAATTTTAATTGGTCTGCAACATGCTGTGGCTCTAATATATTCAGAATTTCAATTGCTATCTTTCCCATTTATTTTAGGAGCCCCAAATGCGGTCTATTCCTCACGAATAATAGAAGTTTCTCTTATTACAGGAATAAATGGCCTATTAAATTGACTTCTAGTTTTTATGCCCAGTGACACCATTTTTTAGAGGTGCAAAATGTGGGAACCTGTTTTCTTTACAAATTGTATTTACTTTCTGGGAGCAACAATGATTTATAAAGGTTTGCCCACGGCTAATTAAGATGCTATAAAGGTGAAAAATGAGACAGGTATATACCAAAATGCCGGGAGATGACCACTGGCACTCATCTCTTCCCAGTGTGGTTGCTTTCTGGATGTCAAGACTAATTTTTAAAAAGAAAAATGCTGAAGATGGATCTGGGACTGGATCTCTTGGTTCTTCTTTCCAATATGGCCCCATTGGATAAATCCCTCTTGCTTTCTATTATGAGAGAGGGAGAGATCGAGAGAGGGAGAGAGAGCAAGGTTCTCTCCCCCACAACCCTCCAACATACACAAGTATGTATCTATAAAGTATTGATGGTCCTAGAATTTGAGAGGCCACACATGTACCAAAAAAATACATAGCCTTTAATGAAAGATAGATCTGGGCCCTAAATCGATTTTAATATTTATTAAATTTCTTACCTTAGCAACTTATTCCACCTTTCGAAATCAGAGTTTTGTCACCAATAAAAAATGAGATTAATAACACATGCCCTACAGGAAGTGATTGGTGTATTTTATCATAATGACTAAAATTTTAGAGATGTTCAATACTTGTTTAAAAATTAACTCAAAGCAAAAGTGGGCTGTTAAATAACCTATCAAATGCAAAATCTGCATTTTTAACAAGCAGCTTATTGGCAACAGTTATTTTGTTTTAAAAGTTCTTGGAGAAAAATAAAAACAGAACCATTTGACAAAACACGTAACTGTGCACTTAAAGTTTAGCAAAAGTTTTGAGTTGAAAATGTGAAATACAATGAAGTATATCAGTAGAATTAACACCAAGAGCCAGACATTGCGATACCACATTGTTTGCAAACCTGTCATTTGTTCAACCCTGTTAATTAAACTGAGCTCAGACACACCAGTATCCTTCAATGTTTTATTTAAATAATATTATCTGTCTATGAATTCAGATTTATTTATGCTAGTATAAATATGTTCCATATCTTACATATATTCATTGTGTGTATAAGCTACCTTTATGTATATATCTATTGTTACTCTTGCCATCCCCTGTTTACAACGTTTAAAATGTAGCTAATCAGTGCATGAAGATTAACTGGGAAGAATAAAAAGTGTAAAGCACTCAAGGTCAGAGAGCAAGGAGTTAAAAGTTCCAGGCCATTTTCACTGCAGGTTCCTTAGATATGATTTGATATGGGAAACTGCTTGAATGATCAGATGACTTTATTAAAGGAATAATGACCTTGAAGGCCCACATGCTGATACTGGTTGAATTAGCAAATTCAGGCCTGTTTAGAGTTTCTGAAACCATTATTAGAGCATCTCCTAGCGCCTTTGTTTGAATAAGATTTTTCTCCTGAAAGAAATCATTTGATAGAGGATTTGTCAGTTTTTCCTGGGAAGTGAAAAGCAGAACAAAACACATGAGTGTTGCTGACCAAGGACAATGCATGCTTGGGGGAGGGGCTTTGTGAGTGGTACAGGGTGGTCAGTCTCTTCTGAACTATGATAGCAAGTTCAGTTTCCGCAATGAACTATTTGGAACAAAAACGTTTAGCTAAAATGCCACCAAAATGCAGCTCCAAAGAGACAGGATGTACGAAAGGATGCACAGGATGCTGATGTCATCCCTCACATGGCTGCACATATAAAATACACACAATTATTTGGTTGTGGCCCAATCAAGGGCTGTAGGGCATTGCTAACAACTAATATGCAAACATCGCCCAAATCTAGCACAGCTGACAGTATATCTAGTGTATACTAACGGTTTCCTGCCATGTTGGGGAAAGTGGCCTCTGAGAAACACAGGGGCATTCCCATTCATCATCTAAGCACTTGCTGTGGGCCAGCATCGAAGTTAGATGCTATCATACAAAATCATCAAATGCTTCTTGGCAGGTTCAAGACCCACAAGTACTAACTGAGGCTTTGGCCACACTGGTTAAGAAGAGTTAGGATTTTCTGTCCCCTGTAGCCATGGTGTTGACTTGCAACAGGCCCTTGGGCAAAGCAGTGACCCTTCCTCTCACTTAGTTTTCATTGTGGTCAAGGGAAGATAACAACCAAACTGTCCACTCTAGCTTTTTTTCTTTATTTTAATAGTGTCATTGTGATGTACAAACGAGATAATTGATATGGAAATGCTTTGGAAATTATACAGTAATCATTTTCTTTTCTCCTTTCAATAAGCAGAAATAATCATTCCCACCTCTTCACCTCCCATGGATGCTAGCTAGTCCTTCGTGGAATTGATTGAACGACAATGCTTTCTGGATTTACAAATAGAACTGGACAGAGTTCCTGCCCTGTGATTTAAACTTGGAAAACATGCATGATAAAAAGCCGAGAAAACACGCAACAAAGACAAAAGCCAGCAGTGATGGCTGATGTATTTACAGAAGTCTAAGTGTTCTTTGAAGGCAAAGGCTATGTGCATTTTCCACAGCCCTTAGGAAATTTGCCTGTGCAGAAATAGACACATATACAATGTAGAACAGGAAAAATTAAAAATAGAAGATTAAAAGGAAGTCAAGCTGAGTAGAGCAGAGGGAGTGAGACAATGGTCCAGGTGAGTCCAACTGATGTGTAAGACATATTATTATTATTTTGCTTATTATCTGCCTTGCATTTTAATGAGTCTGACATGGGGAAACACTGCTGTAGGTGTGAGATGAATAGAAACTCACTTGCATATTGGCTCTGCACCTCAGAAACTCTGTCAAGTAGTTCGGCTTGTATTCAAGTATGATACTATTATTTAGCTTAGAAAATATTAATATTAAATATTCTATTAACCAAAGCAATATTCCCAAATATGCCAGGATCTATACAATGTCTTAGCTTTCTATAAAATACTTTACAACAGCAATTTAATTATCACAATAATCTTTGGGATGGGTATCATCTCTAGTCTATAACTGAAAATGTTAGGACAGGCATTGGAAAAATAATTCAGAGACTGTAAGGGAAGGGGTCATGGCTGAACCATGATTTGCACATTCTCCTGCAGGCCACATGAATTAATCAAAGTCTAAAATAAAGCCCTATCATGAAGGAAAGGAGACTAGAAATTAAATGTGAAGGTGCATTGAGTGCCTGGGCTGGATTCTGAGGTGTCGTCCACACTCACACCTCCCTTACTATTCTATGCCAGCATCTCCAAGGTGAGTCCATTCAGAAGATCTGGTGAAAAGGCTTCCCAGGCCTACACTACACATCTCCGTGAGTCTAGATCAGTGGATTGTGATTCTTTGCATGGATACTACATTTTTTTTTCACAACATTGTTAGGATGCTCTGAAGAGTGCCTTGATGTGGCATTCCCTGAAAGTTCTAAGGAATTTATTGATTATAGGTGATCCTATGAAGGACAATTTGAAAGGAAGGAAGGAATGACTTTAGGAGAAAATAAGACAAAGTCATAACTGACATTTCAATTTCAAGAATTACACAGGATTCCCATAAATTTTAGTACTGACAGGTCAGCTGACTAAAACACAAACACATCCAAATAAATTAAGCATGGCTGTCAACAAAACATCAGTAATTTCCTTTAAATTTCAGTCTTTTAGGCTTAAAACAGATCGCCTTTGCCAGAGTCTGGGTAGAAAGACAACGCCAACTACTCTGAAAGACAAAAACCAAAAATACCTTCTCAGGAGCAGCCTAGCATTTCCAGCTACATTTATTTTTCTCTTCCTTTACAGTAAGAACAAAATCTCTAACAAGTGGGAGATCATCTACTACAATAAGAATGAAATCTTGTTTCTCCTCTTCTGGACCAGTGTTGCTATTCTGGAAATCTAAAATGTAAATTGCTCCACTAAGCAGCTGCTAAGGGCTAATTTCCATTTGTGTTCTGCTTTTCCTTCTATAATCGTCATAGACTGAAACCGCTGAAATGCTCATGGATTAATACTACCCAAGTCTGCCCCATTGCATCGCCGTCTGGAGTGTCTGTTCTGTAGCATCCGAGAACTGTCAGATGAGCAGGGTCGTAACTGATCACGGCGCGCTGTACACACCCTCTCAGCCTAGATTCCTTTAAGTGGAGACTCATAGAATGTGTTGTTACTTTTGATTTGTTTTTGTCAACTTGGTACATGCTAGAGGAAGCAGGAGCCTCAGTTGAGATGGTACCTCCATTAGGCCGGCTTGTAGGCAAGTCGATGGGGGTGTTTTTCTTGATTAACGATTGATGCGGGAGGCCCCTGCCCAGTGTGAGTGGTGCCATCCGTAGGACGGGCCTGGATGGTATAAGAAAGCAGGTTGAATGAGCCATCGGAAACAAGTTGGTAAACAGCGACCCACCCGTGGTGTTTGCTTCAGTTCCTGCCTCCAGGCTTCTGCTCTGCTTTGGTTCCTGTGGACTGTAATCAAGACACATAGTCCAAATGAATCCTTTCCTCTCCAAGAGGCTTCTGATTGCTATGGTTATAACTGCAAGAGAAGGGGAGACTAAGGACATCCACCACCCACCTCACCAACTCATTTTGGATACAGTCGCTTTAATCATCAGGCAACTCGTCACTATGCTTTAAATCCCCCATTCACAGATGAAGAAATGTAAATCCCGAGCTGAGTCTCGGCACACGGAGAGCTGACTCTTGGAAGGCCTAAAGTGTGAAAAAAAAAAAACTTCTTTTCTTTTATGTCTAAAACCATATGGTTCCCCCACTATGAAACTCTCTACGTGGTTGAGGCTAGATCATGTAACTACAGCCCTTTAGCGATCTTCACGGTCATGATTTTGGCTACAGCTTTACGGTACCGATACACTGAAGGGTTGTGTAGTCCCCAGGGGTGGATTCCTACTAGATGACGTCTTAGGAAACTGATGGGGGGGGGTGAGGGACATGAGTTGGACAGAAGGCACAGGGAAGATGTGCGCCATCTCCACCTGACTGTTCTTTTCATATCTTTATATATCTGGAAATTTAAATCCTGTAACATTTTCATCTTCAGACTGCAGGTTACACACAGGAAGTATGCAAAGCGAGATCATTTGTGATGAATAAATATTCTCAAGTTCATACAGGTTTTTTCTTTTTTCTTTATTTCTTAAAAATTTCCACCTCCTCCCCTCCTCCCATTTCCCTCCCCATCCCCCACTCCCTCTCCCCTCCCTCTCCAGTCCAAAGAGCAGTTAGGGTTTCCTGCCCTGTGGAAAGTCCAAGGCCCCCCCTCTCTCCAGGTCTAGGAAGGTGACCATCCAAACAGACTAGGCACCTGCAAAGCCAGTCCATGCAGTAGAATCAAGCCAATGACAATAACAC
>LOEQ01004829.1:116335-129050 GCA_001685075.1 Bramus lutescens | reverse complement strand
CAAGGCAGTTTCTTTATTAACCAATGAAAGTAACACATAGACAGATGACCCTCCTACATCAGTCAGTCTTTAGCCATGCTGGTGGGTGACATCCTGAGAGTTTGGAGTCTCAGTTCACATTTTCCTCATTTTTAATGAAAATATTTCCTCACATAGTAATTGTTTGGGTACTACCTTTTATGATGTCTTGAAGTATTTTGGTATGTAAGTGTGTGTGTGTGTGTGTGTGTGTGTGCGCGCGGGCGCGCTCATGCACACACACGTAAGCATGCATGTATATACATATGTGTACATATATGTGAAGGCCAGAGGTCAACTTTGGTTCCATTTCTCAGTTATCACCCACCTTGTTTTGTGAGACAGACTCTCACTGACTTGGAGTTTGGCAACTAGGTTAGGCTGTCTGGCTAAGCCCTGGGTATCCTCCTGCTTCTGCCTCCCCACTGCAGGGGTTATAAGCAGGCACCAACATGCCCAGTTTTTACTTGGGTTCTGGGCATCAAACTCAGGTCCTCATGCGTGTGCAGCGAGCACTTTGTGGACTGAGCTGTCTCCTTACCCCCTGGGTCATCTGTCTTAGTTACCTGGTTGAGATACTAATATACTCTGGCTGTGAAGTTTTGATGCTGTCACAATCAGCCTGTCCCCCCACAGCTTGTCTTCTCATCCCTGTAGCATTGCCCTTTGTTCTTAGATTGAAATTCTTATTTATCAGTCTTTTTCTTTATGATTTTGGCTCTTTTATATGTTGTTTGAGAAATTTTCTCCATATCAGAATCATAATGTTTTATTTCAATTCCTCAAGTCTTTTTGTTAGACCCTTCACACTTAGATAGTACACCAAATGTTAATTTGGGAGTTCAGTTCAGGTTGTGTTTTTCTAAGCAGCATTTGTTGAAGAAAGCAATCTCAGTGCTGTGTAAGTGGCATCGTGACCTTGAGTGTCTGCGTGTCTCACACTCATCTCCTTCCTTTGTGGCATTTTGTGGCATCGTGACCTTGAGCGTCTACGTGTCTCACACTCATCCCCTTCCTTTGTGGCATTGTGGCCTTGAGTGTCTGTGTGTCTCACACTCATCCCCTTCCTTTGTGCATCGTGGCCTTGAGTGTCTACATGTCTCACACTAATCCCCTTCCTTTGTGGCATAGTGGCCTTGAGTGTCTGCGTGTCTCACACTCATCCCCTTCCTTTGTGGCATTGTGGCCTTGAGTGTCTACGTGTCTCACACTAATCCCCTTCCTTTGTGGCATCGTGGCCATGATTGTCTGCGTGTCTCACACTAATCCTCTCCCTTATGACATCATGGCCATGAGTGTCTACGTGTCTCACACTAATCCCCTTCATTTGTGGCATCGTGGCCCTGAGTGGCTTGAGTGTCTCTCACTTCCTTTGCCCTTTTTGCTGTCACCTAACAAAGCATTGTCTTAGTCACTGAAGTCATATAGCATGTCTTCTGACTGATAGAGTGAATTTTTCTACCTCATTCTTATGAAAGTTTGTCACTATGCTATGACTCTTAGTGGTACTTCCTGCTCTATATTAATTTTATAATCCACTCGTTAATTATCATAGGAAATCCAGCTGTGGTTTTTATTAGGCCCACATTGTGTTTCTAGATCATTTTGGGGAGAGTTAATGTATTTATCACAATAACATTTCTAATCCATGGACTATCCCCATTTAATGGAATTATCTTTAATTTTTCTTAATAATGTTGTATAACTTGTCTATATAACCCTTAGGTGTACTTTTAGATATTTATCTTAAGTATTTGATGCTTTCTGATCTTGTATATGTGATTCCTATTTTAATATTTTACTTCCAATTATTGCTAGTTTACAGAAATATAAATGATTGTTGAAATATGCATATTGTGCCAACAATTTTGTTAAACAAAACTCATTTTAAATTATGTTTATTATGTATACAATCATGTTAGGTCTCAAAAAAAACCCTGGGACAAATGACTGAGGTGCCAGCTCTCCCAGCTTCACTGGTGGCTCCTCCCAGCACTTCTGACCCCGCCCCCTACCCTAAAAGGCTCCCTCCTAGGAACTGGGCTTCCACTTCCCTTCTCCCCGCCAACCCCCCCTCCAGCTTCTCTTCGCTTTGTAGCTCAACCGTTTGGTTGTGTATCTCCTTGGTCTCCTGGTTCGCTCCTGGCTACTTGTCTTTGGTTCCACCTCTGGGTCTGGACCAGATGTCTCTGGCTGTTTTCTCCCTCCTGGTTACAGTAAACATTCTCCTCCACAATGTCTTGGAGTTGTGTGTCCTCATTTCATGGTTTCCATTCAGTTAGCTCTAAGTAGTGACAACTTCGTCACCTCTGTTGGGTCTTCTGCCCTTATTGCCCCTGGTTTAGGGTCCAACTCCAACATCTTGTTATTAAATGTTTTTTCAAATACTTATTTTTAAAAAATATTTTTATTATCATCATGAAATATCCACTACTCTATTCCCAGCTTACTAAAACTTTTTTGAATTGCAAGCAGATTTAAATTACTTTAAATTATTTCTCATTATTAATTATATGGCTACCACATTTCTTCTCTCTTTTCATAATGATTTTTACTACTCCCAGGAATAAGCCTATAATTTTGTGATATTAGCGTTTTTAACACATTGTTGTTACTGGTTTTCTGACAAAGTTTGTGCAGGAAGATTGGATTAGTCTTTGTCTTTCTTACCACATCCTTATAAGATTTGGACACATGCCGGCGTCACAAAAGCTGTTAGGAAGTTTCTCCTTTTTTATTCTCTGAACTTCCCACTTCCCTTGAACTTTTTTTATTCTCTGAACTTCCTCATGGAGGAAGAGCTTTATGAATAGATATCATTCCTGGAGTAGTTACAGGTCTATTGAAATCCTCTGTTTCTTCTGATATCCATATCATTAAGTTTCATTTTTCTGAAATCATGTTCAGTTTTTCTCAAAATTTCAAATCCACCAGCATGAAGATATAATACAGTGTTGAGGTAATATCAATGTGAGGAGCCTACAGTGATGACTCTCATTCTTGAGGTTGATCATTTTCATTTCCAAATTTAATTTAAAGAGCCAACTCTTACTGGATGTCATGACTCAGGCCTAAGGCCAGAACTTGGATGTGGGAATAGAAGAATGGAGGATTTAAGGCTGCCAGGGCTACAGGAAATGAATTCCTGTCTCAAAAACAAAAGAACAAAAAATAGAGTAAAACATACCTTGCTTTCTATGTGAAAATAGTAATATGAAACTTGCCAGCTAATCTGAAACGCTTAGTGTAGAAATATTTCTGTCTGAATTTTGTGATTTTTCAAGATTCTATATCTGTGAATAAAATATATTTGCAAAGTGTGTATCAAGGGGAGGGGAGGAATGTGAGTTCCAGAGCCACAAGGCACCGTTCTGATTTTCTGGATGTCTTCACTGATAAGCTCACAGATTAAAATACAACACAGTGAAAATGATGAAGATGAACTCAAGGTAGAGGCTGGGGTGGTCATTGAACCTCTTTGCTCTTCTTCCCAATATGGCTTATTTATCCATCCATTTATGCTTCTGAAAAAGCAAAAGCAGTACAGTACACTGTCTAAACTAGCAATAAGCAGTTTTATTTAGAAAGGAAATTGTGGCCCAGTGAAACAGTTCAGCAGGTAAACGTCTGCTGTTCAAGCCTGACGACCCACGTTCAATCCCTGCAGCCCACAGTGGGCGGAGGAAACTTGCTCACACACAAACATGACATGTACATGAGGGTGTTTTAAAAATGGGAAAAGAAGCTGCCTTGAATTTGCATTCTCCTGCTCCAGCCTCCTGAGTGCTGGATTAGAGGCATGAGCCACCATGCTAGGCCTAATTAGAGAACAGCTCCATAAATTGGAGAAGACCCAGCCTCTGCCCTCCTTGCAGCAGACACAGTGAATGTCGCTGTTTAACCAGAATGGCTTCCTGTTGTGGTTTTCCTTTTTTGAAGTGCTTAGATTTAAGTAAAAACGTGTTTTTTTTTTTCTGGCTCTTTTCAGACATTGAACTTGAAAAGTTTTGCTCCCCTTCCCATTCCTTGAAAAAACACATATGGTATAAATGTAAACAGATATGACATTGATAATAAAATGTATTTCAATTGTTGAATTCCCTTTCCGCTTCTAGATATAAGCTATAATCTTTAGATTTAATTGGTTCTTTTCCCAAGAAAAATGATTCCTGGTAAGAAGTCTTTGCAGAAATGCATATGAAACCTACACTAAAAAAATTGATTTTGCTGAGTGTTGCTGGCACATGCCTTTAATCCCGGCACTCGGGAGGCAGAGGCAAGCGGATCTCTGAGTTTGAGGCTGGCCTGGTCTTCAGAGGGAGTTTCAGGATAGCCAGAGCTATTACACAGAGAAACCCTGTCTCAAACAACAACAATGTTTTTTAGGGCCTATGCCTCCACTGGTAGAGCCTGCCTAATACCCATAAAGCCCTGAGTTTGATCACCAGTGCACAATAGTACAAATCTCAGCACTTAAGAGACGCAGGCAGGAGGAGCAGAAATTTAAGGTCATCCTTTACTCCATAGCAAGTTTGAGGCTAGCCTGAGCTATGTAAAGATCCTTGTGTCAAAATAAAAGTGAATAAAAAAAATAAAATGTAAAAGTTCAGAAATCCAACTTGTTTTTTTATTTGTAAATATAAAATCAGCTTCATGTTTTAAAAGTCATAGACCCAAACTGAAGGGTGGCACACTATGTGCTGTAAGTGTCAGGGTCCAGGGGGTGGTGGCTCCCGCTTGGCCTTGTGTTTCAAAACACATCAGGAGTCCTGACACTCACCTTCCTGCTGCCTTGCTTCTCATTCCCTTTTTAAAGGTTATTATGATGGCTCTGTGTCTGAGTGTGCTATGTGCCTCCCTCAGAGGCCAGAGTACGGGTTCCCTTGGGGTTGTGACCTGCCTGTGCAGTGCTGGGAAGGAAGCAGGGGTCGTCTGGAAGAACAGTGTGTACTCCTTCCTAACCGCTGAGCATCCCTCTGGCCCCTGACTTGCTTTCTCATTCTGCTCTGGAAAGGGGCAGCGTAACTGCCAACCTGAGATGCACTGTGAAAGAAGCTGATGGTCGTAGGACTGTCGTGAACATGGCTATGTCTTCGGGGTGTGGGAAAGGTAAATTCGGGGCCTATGGCAGGATTTGTCCCTCATCCGCTGATTGATTTAGTCATGCCTCTTGGTATTCTGCGTAAGGTTCAGAGGGCTGAGTTCTACAGCCTCTCTTTAGAGGTGAGCTCTGATTCTTCATTTTAGTAGACAGGCTGCCCTTTAGCAGGCTGCTTACCTTTTGAACTATTTACTACCTATACTAAGTGAACTGATATTGTCCTTGTTGGGAGGACATTTCCCCATGCATGGGCCACCTTTCTAACTCTGGGGGTAGGGTCAACTGTCTTGGGATGGTAAAGGACTCCCAGGTGAGCACAGGTCAGATTTGCCTGTAGCATATAATGAACGATAGGGATTTCCTGAGCTTGAACACAGCTATAACACAAGCTCACCATGTCTGCTACAGTCCCCTCTGGCTTTCTGTGTCACCCCCAAGGGACTTGTCCAGTAGGGGAAGCTGGAGCGGACACGAAATGTAAAGGGTAGACTGATTGCAGCAAGGGAATCCTTGCTTCTGAGTCAGGGAGCGCAAGCCTTTTGCCAAAAACATAGTACCAGCTAGAGTGGCGAGGCTGGAAGCTTGTCAACTTTCAGGATGGCTGTGAGAACGGCATGGCATTCTGGGAAAAAGGAAACCACACAACCTTCGTGAGTGTTTAGCCGCCCGTCATTGACCTTTTTTTCAGGTTTGAGTTAGGAAGTGTAATAATTAACAGCTGTCAATACCTGACCATGAGGAGATCGACTGGACAGACCAAGAGGTGAAAGTGGTGTACTTTTCCGCCTTTTCCAGATCCTTCCGAACAAAGGGTTCAAGCTTCCAGTGCTTATTTAAAAATGTGATCAGCTCCATATGCCTCTGGTACAGCACAGCGTGTGCTCGTAAGCAGATACCACCGTTTGTCCAGCGGCTCTGTCTCACTGTGACTTCTCACTGTGTTTTCTAGGGAATAGGAGGGTGGGCTACTAATAGATAATGTGAAGGAAAATGAGCAGCCGTTCTTACTGAGAGAAGTTAGCCGCACGCTTGCTAAGCCACAGAACTGTGGGATGGACTGATGATCTTGCGTGCTTTTTTCAACGTCAGATTCTGCTTAAGGATCTCATAGCTCTGTAGTGTTATAGAAAGGATTGTCCCTCATCCGTTCCTACTCCCTCCCTCATCTCCTGGGCAACTGCCAACGTGCATATCACCTGCCAGCATGGCAGTGAGCATACCTGGCAAATCAACCACTGGACAGGTTTCTCATGTTTAAAAAATCACAGCAGAGTTCCTTGTAAAAGTTTTTCAGGCAGAGCGAAGCAGCGTTTCTTTGTCAAACCATTTTATTAGACCTTCTGCCAGAAGAGAGCATCCAGACTGGTCCTGTGGGGTNGAGCATCCAGACAAGTCCTGTGGGGTGCTGCCTGTGACTGGAAAGGCCTCTCTATAGCATTTCTGGGGATTCACCTTCTGGGAACGGCATCCCAGAAGGTGTGTCCTTGCCTGTGAGCCTGAGTTTCCCAGAAGGCAGTTTTGAACTTGCTTTTTAGTTTATAAAACTCTCCCCCATTCCCACCACTCACCCCATGCTTTCTTACATTTGCAACGGATGCGTGTGACTATTGGACTAGTCACTAGCATACACCGCACGTGACAGAAAGCCTTCCCTCAGCCATACCACACCAGTGACAGCTGCACAGAAGTGTGAAGGCCACCTTCTGATCACTTCAGCTTCCTGGTGCCCTAAGCTGGGAAAGCAGACAATCCTGCTGCTGGCACATTCCTTTGGCGTGATTGTTTCCCAACACCGAGGCCATGGGCCGTGACACCTGCTCTGGCGCTGTGGGAACCACACTGACGCCTCGTAAAGGCAGCCCTGGCTGGTGGGAAGCTTCTCCCTCACCTCCTCTCTGTCCACACACTCCTTCACCTCACAGGAAGCACGGGCTGCAGCAAGTGATGGGACAAGGGCAGCCTGTTCAGAGGGCGCCTTGAGCACACGGTCAGTGTCTGGTAGTGTTCCCCTTGGGGCGGCTCTTGCAATTGCTGTGCACCATGCAGATGATCCCCGTAAATGCGGCAGAGGAAGAGCCCACGTGGCAACCAGCAGGAAGCAGGCAGGTGCCATGCTCCCCGCTTCCTTTTTACACTCCTGGATGGCGAATACTATTGTGACGTTGATTTTCTTCATGACAAAATACAAGGCTAGTCACTGAGGACCAGCAAGGGTCAAAGAGGAGCACAGAACACAAGTGGGACTCCTGTAGCTATAAGTCCCCAGGGAACTTGAATCTAGGGACCCTGTACTTGTTGTCAAGCTGGATGCAGGGTTTTAAAGTGCAAGACCTGAGGAGGAGCTCACTGAGGCAAGTCCTGAGGGCAAAGGAAGGAGGGAGACTGCATATTAGCAAGGCTTGCTGGTCGTCCTCTGTCCGGCCCCACCTGTCCTGTGCCCAGCAAGGCGGGTCTCTGTTCTGTTGGATCTGAGCCACAAACAGCACAGGCTAGGGATGAAGGGCAGCATGGGAAAGCCAAGGCCTGCCTTCTGCTTGCTCCTCACCACACCAAGTCAAGCGACCCTCAGAGCCAACTGGGCTCTAGGTGCCATTCCTCTGGCCCCTGGCCCCTGGTAGACGCACAAGTGGCGAAGCCTCCAGCTTCCCGTGCTAGCTAGTTCCGGCTGCTCTCTTTATAAAAGCCTGTTTGCTTTGCTGAAGCATGATAGTGGAGTTTTCTGGAGCATGGGGAGTTGAATAGCCATCACTAAGATCTCAAAAAGAGACCTGGTGCCCGTTCATGGTCCTTCAACATTTCCTCCAGTGCCTCCAGCACTCGGGAATCACCTACCTAATTTCTGTGCCTCTAGAGCTGCTGGTCCTTGAGGCTTCAGATGAAGGGTCAGAAGACATTCTTCACCCTTGGAGTTCCCTTAATCTTGTCTGCAGCTGTGTAAACAATCCCTCCACAGAATGCCCCTCTGTTAACCCTTTAATAGGCACTTTGTCTTCTTGGGACCCTTAGCTTAGACTTGTTTACCAGTTCAGAGGGAAGAAGAGAGCAGCAGCGAACGCAGAGCAGGAAGGGCTCCCAGATGTGGCCATGGGTGTAAATAGTGCAGTAAACATGATAAACACAGAAACTGGGCATTGTGAAAGCTGAGGGGCCACTGCGGCCCTTTAGGTTAACTTGCTTGCAGGGCTCTGGGGAGAACGTCCAGCAGCATGAGGTGCAGAAGACCCTAAGTATCTCCTCCTTGCTGAAGTCTTAGAACCAAACCCTGGAAAAAGACCCCACAAGTACCCCAGTCCTTTATTTGCCCTCTTGGATGCAGTAAGGATGTCAGTAGTCCCATAGACCTTCTAGAAGAGTCCACATCCCTCCCTGCCTTGATCCCTTCCCATAGGCCACTTGATTGGTCTCTTCAGAACATCCCAGAACCTTTATTCTTCCTGTTTCTTTCTGTTCGTCTAATCCTGTAAGCCACCGTGTCCATTACAATGGGAGGCTGTCTTTAATGGACAGAAAGGAAGAAGATGAGAGGTACCGGGTAGAGGTGCCATGACCTTCTCAAGGGCCAGGCGTGTATCCACGCCCCTACCTGCCCTGCACTAAGGGAAGACTGCGGAGGACCTCGAGGGAAAGTCAGCAAGAGAGGGCCTGAGGGAGAAGAGAAACTCAAGCAAGGGGTGACAGAGAGTCACAGAAATTTAAGAAGAAGCATAAAGAACAGTTGCAGGGACTTGAGAAGAGGGGGGCTCCAGGTGTAGAGCTTTTGAAGGACAGAGACGTTGGGGATTCTCTGGGCTCATCCGCTGGGTGGGTATGGGGAGCTTCTGTAAGGACATCTTTCTCTGAAGCTGGTCTTGAAGACTGCATTTCTCTATGTGTGTGTGTGTTTGCGCGCGCGTGCACGTGCACGCGCGTCCATGATTTTGGCCTTATTAAAGCAGGACAAGGAAGTGGGTAAGGAGGAGGGGAAGAGTGACTTCTCTGTGGAGAAGTGTGATAGTGAAGGGAGAAGAAGGGGAGTGTGGGATGGAGAAAACAGAAGTCAATGAGGGCGGAGAGTAAGGGCTGGGAACAGGACCAGCAGAATTTTCAACTTGGTTTGACTTGTTACTAGATAATATAGTTATTTTATAGGTAAAGGCACCCAATCTTAATGGTTTTGCCTTTGGTTTTCCTCCGTGCACTGGTATGCCTGAGACAGCACGGGGCCCCTGGGTAGACATTCTGGGATAGCTTGCCTTCCTCAGAAGTGTCTTTAGACTTCTCCAGTCTGCTTTCTGTCCCTGGGACCTCACTTCCTGTGCATTCTGGCAAATGTACTTCCTGTTTGGGGATGAAAGTGTTCCTGGGGAGGCATCTACCTCGCTTCCTCTTGCCTCCTGGCCCTTACATGATACCAAGGGTGCTCAGCATGAGACCTAAGCTTGTCTTGTTGTAGAACAGGAGCCTGGAAACCAAGAAAGCCTGCCTGCTGTCAGCTGCTGTGGCTTGAGTCACCAAAGAGTCGAACCTTCATTCCAACCCTTAAAAAAAAAAGCCCATTATTAACTCATGCCACGCCCCTCATAAACAGGTTTACATGCTGGCCCATTTATACAAGTGAAGGGCAAACATTAAATAATTGCAGTCCGCAGCACACACAGCCAGTAAAGCAGCGTGTCGCGGAGGGTGGCTTTCACAGCCCTAAGTACGAGGTTGGCCTTCTGCTTGTTTCATTTTGAGATAAATATGGGTTTTTAGGGGGAAAAAATCACATCCTGTGGAAATTTCATTTATTGTCAGAAGCCTGTCTGTTTTTCTTAATTCTGTTGGTAATTTTTATCGTGTTCTCCTGTTGCTCTCTGTTGAGAGGAGGTCTTACTTCACATCCCACGAAGTTTACACGCAAAGTGTTCTCCCCTCTGGCATCATAACCCTCTGATATCTTTGGCGAAGGACTATCACTTTTCGGCCACAGATGGGAAAAGTCAGTCACAGAGAAATGGAGTTCGCAGCTCAAGCCTTCAAGCCCCCAGCTGATGCAGTGGGGCCAGACCCATGCCCCTGCCCCTCACCTCTGAAACTCAAGCCTTGGTAGCCAGGTTGCGAACAGGACCTAGCCACAATGCTCAGGGCTGGACTGCTTCTCCAGCTGGAATGTGTTATCTAGAAACATCCTGAGCATTTTTTCACTAAGTTCAATGTCACAGAACAGTACAGCTAAGAGAACCTCAGAAGCCATGAAAGCCAATCCCAAGCCTCCTATATTACAGTCAAATAAGAAATAACAATAGATATAATTCCATTAAAATTTTTATAAGATTCAAAAAAGTAGTTTTCATTTTACTAAGATACTAAGTATAAAACCGGGTTGAGGAGTGGTAGTGTGTACATTAATCCCGACACTTCAGGAGACAAAGGCAGGCAGATCTCTGAGTTTGAGGCCAGCCTGGTCCACAGTTCCAGGACAGCCAGGGTTACATATAGAAATCCTGTCTTGAAAAAAAGTGAAAAAAACAAACAACAAAAAACAAAGCAAACAAACAAAACCTGTACTCCTGATTGAAACCACCAGATTTTATTGTTGTTTGTTGTGGTTGGGGTTTTGTTTGTTTGTTTGTTGAGGCAGGGTTTCTCTGTGCAGCAGGCTGGCCTCAAACTCACAGAGATCCTCCTGCCTCTGCCCCTGGAGTGCTGGGATTAAACGAGTACGCCACTATTACCCGGCTACCATCAGATAGTTTGAAATGGTAAAAACTAGCATTGTCTAGCAGGAATTTAACACAACACAAATGTGATTTAAACCTTCCTTTACTTACCTTATGGCAGTAAAAAGAAACAGATAAAAATTGTTTTAATTATATACTACATTTTGTCCCATATGAACAAAATAGCTGGCATATTTCATATAAAAATCACCAGCGAAGTTTTTTATATTCTCCTTTTAAGGGTCCCTGATTTTATATCACTGTAACTTTTTTGGAGGCTTAACATATCTAAAACCCCATCTGAGTGGCACATTGTTCTCCAGGGAAGGTCCGGATTGTCTCCTTTATAACCATGGATTACCACTATACTGTCATCATTTGAGAAATGAGGAGCTGCCTGCTTTCTGCGAGGCTGATACTCTTCAGTGAATTCCTGAAATGTACGGAATACCTTTATTATAAGTTTCCGCTCTCAGTTGGATGTTGACCAGAGTCCCATTTGCTCAGGGAGCCCAGGCCATTGTCTATTTCTGCTTCCTGGATAATGAGGGAAGCAGCACCTGCCCATAATCCCAGCATGGGTCAGCGAGGCAGGGGAATCACAGGTTGGAGACTCTGCTGACATACACAGGGAGACACCATGTCAACAATCATAGAAACAATAAGGAAATGTACGTTAATGTGTCACACACATGTATGCTCGGTACAGAATTATCTTTTTGGATCCTTAGCTTAAGAGGCCACCTCTTGAGCACTTGCCAATAGAGGCTAACGCTGCTGTGAGCCATCTTTACACCGAGGTCATTTCCCCAGCTGCTGCCAGAATATAAACCTTCACACCCTGATACTTTAATTCCCAGTCTCTGATACATGCATCTTCTGTTGTGCTGGTTTCTTAGGAAACTGCATCCAGGGCCTTGGGAAGGGTCAGCAGGAAAGGTATTTAAGGAATTACCAACCTGAAACATGACCCATCTAGAGAAGTGTCACTGGGAAAGACAGGCAGCAGGAGACCACAGCTCCCACATGATCAGGATGCTCCAGAATAGAAGTACAAGGTCATTGTCCGGTAGTGTTCCACTTGGGGCAACTCTGGCAGTTGCTATGTACCATACACATACTCTCTGTAGTGGGCTGTGGAGCAGCCCGCTTGACGACCGGTAAGAAGCAGGCATCACGTGCGTGCTGCCACGCTCCCCACTTCCTCCCCATGCCTGGATGGCAAGCATTGTTGTGACACTGAGTTTTTCTTACTAACAAGGTGCACATTTTAAAAAACCCTTCAGAAATGTGTTTCCTTGAACTGAAGCTAATAGTAAAATCAAAGTCCAGAAGACGAGGTGGTGGTGCTGCAAGTTCAGCCCTCCAACACCACCCTATCCTTAGCATGCTTAGAGTAGCATTGGTAAGTGACAGCCCTGATGCAGGGGGCAGTTGGGAAAGAAATGGCAGTAAGGGATGTCGATGTCACTTGTCCTTTTACTGGCAATCGCCCACCTCATGTATAAAGACAATTGCTGCATCCAAGCACTGTGCATGCTAATAAAACAGCCTTGGTGGCACATGGACACTCTCCTGACAACTGTCGAGTCCTAGGCATAAAACTGGGCGTTGAGGCCCCACCTCCGCAGGTGAGGTGACTCAGTGAGGTGGAGTCCTGGGTCGTGACAGGAGAGTCCAAGAGTCTCCCTTGCCTGTATTCTGGGCTCACTCCGTCTCAGCTTGGAATTGCACGGCTATTGTGAAATTGTATGGGTTGGGACTCCCTGCAGTGGCCATCAATGCCTGGAAATCCACTGCATCCTCTCATTGTGTGTGGGGAGAGCTGGGCAGACTGGTGTACAGATAGCTGCCAGCGTGCAGACATGGCTCAGCTGAGCTCTAGGAAGAGGCAGGCACTGGCTTAGACCTGTGC
>LOEQ01004829.1:91129-101710 GCA_001685075.1 Bramus lutescens | reverse complement strand
AGTTTCTTTATTAACCAATGAAAGTAACACATAGACAGATGACCCTCCTACATCATATACTATCTTTGTACAACTATCAATTTTTTGTAAAACTTGCATTACCATCCCAAACTATCTTTTGATATCTCTCAACCTTATATACTTTACATCTCTTTAGTGAATTTCTTTTCTGAGTCTCATAAACAAGGGAGACTATAACTATTTAGTCTTCAACTATCTCAGAGACCTGAGAAGGAAATAATATTAGCTGAGTAAACAGGAAGTGCAAGCAAGCAACTTCTAAAAATTGTGAGTGATGACAGAAACATCTGGCTGCCTGGATAGTCTCCTGAAGTTCCTCTGCAACATTGGGGCATCTATCTTTGTCCTGCAAGCCTAGCATCTCCGACAGACTTTTCTGTGAAACAGGGTAGTCTGAAGGGTTGTTCTATCTTGTCTTGGCAATGTTTTGCAGCCACTTTCTTTTATGTCCTGCTTGTTTAATTAGGACAGCATACTGTCAGCAGTCAAGGCAAGGGCGTTTTCTTGTCCAGTGGCTTACTTTTGCACAAAGACAGTAAACTCCATGTGGAGTTTCTTCTAGGCTCATTATCTTCTCTGAAGTAGATTGGTGCTGCCAGGAGCAGACAGATCTTATTGTCATAAAAATGAAGAACCTAACTTCTTAAAACATGTTGAATGCCATATTCTGTTGATATCTGAAGTGTTTGAAGATGCTCTATCTATCCAAAACTATATCTTTGTTTGACCTTGAAAACATACCTAATGTGACTACAATTATGCTAGGTGACTATTTACTAACCCTGTATTATTTTATTATCAGGTTTATTTATCAAAATGCAAATAATGTACCACTTCAACCTCCTAAGGCTGGGAGTGGGCTTTCCAGCTTGTATAGGTTCTCAAGGCATCTTCTGCTTCCATGCATTTCCATGCATGCATTGCATGCTGGGAAACCCAGTGCAAGGTTTACAACAAAGCCCACCACAGTACCTGGACCAGGAGGAGACAAGCAATACTGAGGCTGGACATGTTCAAGATCTGGAGAAGGTGACTTAAGTCCAGTGGCAGCTGGCAAGCATTTGGGGATTAGAATCAGGGCACAGGCTTGCTGTTGTGGGATGATGTGGGACTGGCAGGCTGAAGTTCCTGAGAGCCATGCAGGGATGGCCATGCACAGAAAGTGTTCACAGGGCAGCTCCTTTGCAGGTGTGAGGCACAGAACAGGCTGGAGTGCTAGGATGCCAGCTCAGGCTGGAGTTTGGCTCCTTGGCAGTTGGCGAAGGGGCAAGGGTGACAGGCTCATATGGATTGGGGTTACAGGTTTTATATGGCACTCAAGAGGGTCCCCAGAAGTTCCTGTGCTGGAAGTGTAACCTACAGTGTGGTGTGATGTGACAGCTGGATCTTTAAGAAGGGGATGGGCCTAGTGGGTCCTGTGGGCTCATAGTCCATTCATTCTGATCTAGGGTAAACCGGTTCACACAAGCATGAACTGGTTCCAGTGTTGTAAAAAGAGCAAGTTTGGCCTCCCCAGCCCCTGGCTTCCTATCTTGTCATTTGGTCTATTTGACACTAGAGCCTATGATAACACCTGCCAGGAGGTTGTCATCACAGCTAGCAGATGCCTGAGCCAGGATCTGAAAACTCTGGAACCAATGTGAGATAAATTAACCTCTTCTTAAAATAAAGTACCAAGCTCCAGGTATTCTGTTATAGCAACACGAAATGGCTGAGACAGCTGGGCCGGAGGCAAAGAGCTGAGCATGTGCTGGAGGTGCTGATAAGAGAGAGGAGGTGGTGGGGGCTCACACAGAGATCTCCTCGCTTAGGAACAGGGATGCATGAAGAAGTAACAGTCTTCAGAATGCTTCTCAGGATGGAATATGAGGTTGAAAGAAAGTGGCGGATAATACAGGCCCACACAGCATCCGAGCTGGTGCCATGCTTCAGAGTAGAGAGATTGTGATAAGCTCGTGCCTGAGCTCTGGAGGTCCTGGGAGATGTTGGAGACCAGAGCTGGGCTACGATTCCTGCTTGGAGGAGGAGTTGGAGCCTGACAAAGTATGGTCTTTAAGGCTCATGCTGGAAGGTATTGGAAGTCTGATGGGGCTGAGCAAGGTGGGCATCAGGCCCAGCTCTGGGAGGGGGCTGGGAGCATCCCTCAGCTCTTGATGAGAAAGTGTGCACTCGGGACTTTTTCGGTTCTCCCAATAGGGAAACTGAGTCATCATCTGAGGATGCCATAAGGGGAAGGCTGGTGCTGCCCACCTTAGCATCATGGTCATGATGTGGCGAGTCCCATCTCCTGGGAAAGACACAGTACATTGTCTGTTGACAAAGTAAACTTGCTGACTGTCTTGTCCATATTAGGGCCTCCTTGGACAGTGCCACCTCGTGGGCCACATTTACACGAGAGAACGGTATTGTGAACTCACTCTCCTCTCAGAAGGATTCACAGGGTAAAACAGAAGTGGGAAGAAGGGGAGGGGAGGAAAGAGCTGATGGGCCCTGCACTGTTGGGCCTGTAATGCCTCTTCCAAAGGCCCTGCCTGTATTGTTGGCTGTGCCTAGTACCTTGGCTGTGTCTCATGTGACTTCTCTGTGTCCATGGTTGAGAGTGATCATCCTTGATTCTGTTGTCTCTCTTGGTTGTCCTCCAGCATTCCATTAGTCTCCGTCTAGCGTTCTATGATGCTCATGAGATATATGTGGGTCTCACATACAGTTATCAGATGAAAGTGACCAAATGCTTTTATAGTGTAACACGTACCATTGGGATGGAGAAAGGTAAGTCTCCATCAGGCTTAGAGCAAACTGGACCTTAATGCCTGATCACCAGCTTTCCTTGTCACAGCTTGTATGTTTGTTAGAAATGAGCCCGATCTTGTATTTTTCTAGTCTGCGTTTGATCATCCATCCTGTTTATTCAGCTAAAATTTGGTCTCTGTACAGAACTAAATTAAACCTTGGCATATTACACTGATTATCACTGAGGGAAACTGAGCATTGGGAGACTACCTTTTGAAAAATAAGGCTACATCACAGAAAATGATAGCAATAAAAATTTCCCTGAGGACTGTTTCAGACATGTTTGTGTTCTAATTAGAGAGCCATAATTTAACCTGAAAAAGAAAAGGAATGAAACTAGGTAAGTCATGTGTGCATCATAAGATCATTTTAATAAAACGAAGAGGAAATACATAGCCACTGAAGGAAAGGTTCACAAGACCCCAAGTGTGGAAATAAGGTAACAAAGCCAACATCTATTTTGTGTGTGGGTCACGTATGGGGCCAGGGCCTGTTCTTCCCCATGGTGAATCATGTGTAGAACCATGGCCTGTTTTATCCCATGAACCTGTTCCCACAGAGCTAGTGCTTCAGAGTCCTTCATAAGTGGCCTCTGTGACTGCTCTGGCAGGAATTCCAGGGGGTGAATTTGTGTTCCTTTCTGCATGAGGGACGCTGCCCCTGGTGCCCAGGTCAGAAGTGATGGAGAAGCAACCACTGGTGACAAGTCAACTCAACTGTATTTGTCTCACTGGTGTGACAGGAGTGATTTTAGGGAGGTGTGCAGGCAAGAACGTGGGCTGTGACGTGGCTGCCCACAAACCAATCAGAGAGCAAAACCAGGTGTGAGGGCAAGAACATGGGCTGTGATGTGGCTGTTCACAAACCAATCAGAGAGAAAGCCAGGTGTGCGGTGCTCTGCACAATTCATCCTGTTCCTCACTGAGACATGGTCAACTAAAACTCGTTATGGAGACCAGGCTGGCTGCTAACTTACAGAGATCCACCTGCATCTGCCTCCCCTGAGTGCTGGGATTAAAGGGGTGCCCCACCATGATTGCTAGGCTTTCTCCTTTTCATTTCTTTGGGGCTGTAGCCCATGGCATGATGCCACCTGCTTGTTGTAGGATATTTGTACACCGTATTAAGGTGTATTGTTGTGATTGGAGTAATAAAAAGCTGAACGGCCAATAGCTAGGCAGGAGATATAGGTAGAATTTCCAGAGAGAGAAAACATCTAGATGCTTCGGAGATGCCAGGAGACAAGAGGTGCAAGATGGAACAGGGGTAATACCACATGATAGAATGTTGATTAATATGATTAATATAAATGGGTTCATTTAAGTTATAAGAAAGAGCAAGCTATGAATAAGCATAAGCTATAAGCTGAGCTTTTATAATTAATAAGAATTTATTAATTATGAAATCTGTGTCATTATTTGGGAGCTGGCTGGCAGGATAGAAAAAGGCTCTTGGTTTTTCTTTCAGGGTGGACCTTCCCTTCTCAGCTAATACCCTCAATGGCAACCAGAGGTGTGTTTCCACTGGGACTCTAAGCCTACTCGGGTTGAAAATGAAGACTTGTCATCACAAATCTAGTCTTTGCTGGGGAAGATAGACACCAAATCTCCTAGAAACAGTGGCTTGTTCTCCCACAGGTTAGACAGAGTTGTCCATTTCTCTCCATAAGGCCTACAACCTAGCCTCTCCTGGGAGTCTCCGTCACAAGGGAGAACTCCTCAACTCATGTAGATTCCCACCCTGCACCCATCACAGCTCCCAGGACCGAAAGCAGCCTGCATAGGTTGCTTTCTAACAACCGCAAACACTAACAGTTACAAGATCACCAAGTATCAAATGGAGGAGCTCACAGGACAGCAAGCCAGGACATCGTAATAACAGCTGAATACTGGGTGCCACTGGCCGCTTTATTCTTCACCCACACAACCACACTACCAGGAAGCTCCCCCTGCTCCTGGTGTTTAGAGGGATCCTGAGGTCTCAAGCCACTAAGCTGCATGCACCCCAGGCGTGCCTGACCTCAGGGAGCGGAAGCCCAGCCGGATGAACTAGCTATGGTCTTCCTGTCTCTTCTTGACAGGGCACATGATGGAAGACCCTCTAGGCTTTGGGGGAAGAAAGTTATGTGCTGAGTTTTGCCTAAAAAAGGCATCTTGGAGTGTAGCTGAAGGAGCCCACGGCATGGTGGTCAAGCAACAGCAAAACCCAAAACAAAACAGAAAAACCTTCCTCCCAAGGAATGGCAGATCCCAGTTTGTGGGATTGTTGGATCCATTCTCTACTGGAATAACTGCATCCAAGCCACCAGATTCAATCTCATCATCATTGGAGCTGAAAATGAGGACTCAGCCTCACTCCGTGAGTGGAATAAAGTCCACTAAGGCTCAAAGGTTTCAGATACTCCAGATATGAGGCTCATTCCCGGAGTCCACTGTCCCCAGATGTCCCCAGCATCTTTCTGGTTTTGCCTGGCTCCAGTGGAGCTCAGAAATTAGTGCTCTGAGCTTACCTATAGCATGATACTGATGCTATATGCCAACCTCTGAGAAGAAGGAATCATAAAAAGATGCAAAAACGAGGACACCCGGTGTTAAAGGAGCCTGCTTGAGCCTCCGACGTCAGAATGGAAACAAAGCACACATAAAGATCTGTGCCCAGGCCCAGCTTAGCTTTTACTCTTAGAGTTTACACCCATTCCCAAAAGAACCCTTGGTAGAGAGTTGAAGACAGAAAATCCCAATTTAATTCAGCTCGGTTTTTGTGTGCAAATATTCTTTTTCACGGAGGCCATGTGTGCTTTTACATCTTGATTTCATACCCGAGTGCTGAGCTATGATGCTTTAAAGCCTGGGGCCGGGGGAAAGAGCCCAGAGTGTGTAACCTTATGATTAATTCAAGTATCCTTGGCCAGCGAATGCCTTTGAAGATGACTGTCCTTGAGGTAAGTAATACAGGAGTCAGAATCCACTAGTACCGAGAAAAGACCCCCAGGGAGTGCTGCCACCAAAGCTTATCAGATTGGAAGTCAGCTTTCCTGGAGACACACTTCTGTCTCATCTCTGTGGGACCCCTGGAAGAAGTATGCCAGAATTTTCACGGGCAAGCCATCTTGTATTTGCTAACTGGGTCCAGATGTGACCTCTTCCAAGACAGCTAGCTGTCTGCTGTCCCAGGTCTGCCTGTGGATTCCTATGGTTCCTTAGCACTCCTGGCTCTTTTGTCGATCTCAGAGGGCTGGGCTGGGCAAACCTGACCAGGAGCACTTTAGAATCTGCCCATTGCTCATCTTAAATATAAGGACAATAGATCTGCTCTCTTTCCAGAATCCCGCACACCTTCCTTCAGCCTTTCAAGAACAAGAAGAATAACAGAGATGTTAGACCTCTTGCCCAAATCATTGCCCCTAGGATGAGGAGGGCCGAGACCAAATGTTCTGCCGATTCTCAGAGTAGGCTGAGCCCACAGTATGGGGAGGTTTCAACATTTTCAAAGCTGGAAGACTGTGTCTTCAGATATGATTGAAAATAGAATTCCATTCTCTGAGTCCAGGAAGCAGAGGTTTGGTTCACCGGTGAGTGGAGCCATCATCCGTGTGTGACTTCTGTGATGAGCTGGATACTGGGGCTTCTAGAGTATAACTTGAGCCCTGTTCTCTGCCAAGCTGACAGTTTTTTTGGATAACAGGGAAGTGCTGATCCCTGTACTTAGCAACTAATAGCCTAAGCTCTGAACCCTTGAAGTCCAGGCTACTGGAAGCGGAAGCCCAAGACTTCAGAAACCCCATGGGCCTTTTGTACTGTTTTAAACTCTCCAGGGATAAGTGTACTTTGCCTGTTTATCATTGGACACATTTTCAATGCATGACAGTCTCTAGGAACAGGGAAGTAACTTTGCCATCATGGTGCACAATTAATAATATAAAACAGTATTTAAGACCATAGCATGAGTCCTGAATGTCCCTCAAAGATTCATGTGTTAAAGTGTTGCTCTCTATAATAAATAAAATAATGGTCCGTTTTCAGAGGTGACGTGAGTCAGCTTAGGTCGCACTACAGAGGAACAGAATCACTGGACTCATGCGACCTCCCGCACCATACAAGTCTAGTCAACCCCCACAACTCTAACTAAAAAAATTAGAGTAAAATAATTAGTTTGCCTGCAATGTCAGGCCCCTGATAAACTTCAAAGTAAACAGCATAACGTGAGGATAGACCCGCACTAAGTCATTGTGAGGAAACAGGCAAACACAAGGAGCAGAAGGAGAGAAGAGTCCCAGATGACACAGAAGATAGTGCCCTCCTGATGACTCAGTCAGTGAAGAAAAGGAAGGGACCACATTAGGGTCATAAAAACTGCTTTCTGTGTTCAATCAGTGTGCCTGCCATTCTGAGCTGAAGTCTTGCCCTGCAAAGCCAAAAACAAACCAACATCAACTACAAAACAAAACAAACAAATGCCTCCTTTTAGCAGCTCTGAGTCTCCAGTGCTCTTATTATGAAGAAACAGTGCATGTTTCTCGTAGCCCCAACCAGTGGCACTACTGACAGGAGAGACCCTTCAAGAGGTGGGACCTAGTGGGAGGAAGTGAGACGATCGGGTGATTTTTCACTGCTGTAGAGCCCACCATGATAAGATAGTGTGAGCTCAAGGCAGCTGCTTACATGGCA
The DNA here is from genome assembly GCA_001685075.1 of Bramus lutescens. NCBI lineage: Eukaryota > Metazoa > Chordata > Mammalia > Rodentia > Cricetidae > Bramus > Bramus lutescens. The sequence goes on along the minus strand of LOEQ01004829.1, from coordinate 94,232 downwards.
GGGAAGGCATGGCAGTCTGAGCATGGGCAACTTGTCCCATTGAATCTTCAGTCAAGAAGCAGAGAGATGAAATCTGGTGTTGAGCTCCTTTTAATCCAGCCTGGGACCCCAAGCTATGGGATGGTGCCACCCACATTTAAGATGAGGCTTCTCGCCTTATTGAACCCAGTCTAGAAACTTCCTCATGGGCATATCGGGAATTTTGTCTCCTAGGTTATTCTGATCATGCCGAACTGGCAGTATCATCCTACTCAGGAGGCTGTGGGGGAGGTGCCCTTCGAGATTCTGGGACTTCCAGTCTCTGCTCCTTTTGTCTTCTGGCTGACACGACATAAGTCATTCTCTCTGCTCATAGCCTCTTGGAAGACCCCAAAGCCATGAGGCCAACTCACCAAGGATGGAAATCTCCCAGACTGAAGCCAAACTTGGTCTTTCCTCCTCAAGTCTCGTATCTCAAGTATTTTTCACAGTGACAGAATGCTGATGGACCCATATTCATGAAATCCTGCTCCTTTTCCTGTCTGTCACTCTTTCTTTTCTACCTTGGTATCTGGATCTGTCAGCCACCATGGCCTCAGGGGTTGTGCTGAGCGCAGAAAGAGTTCCCATGCTTGAAGATTTTAGAGTAGGACCCAGTACATCATGGATGTCCAGAATAAGCCTGGATACCTGATACTGCAGAGTGCAACAGAGGCTCGCTCACTTGGCTCCTGCTCATCCTGCATGCTTTCCGGGGTCATTGTGAGTTCTATGGCTTCCTTTTCTCTCATTCTGGGCCCAGGACAGGTAAAGCAGGTCACTAGAGAGGGGACAAACACACAACGGTCTCCTCAGTACGTCATACTCTGCACAGGTGATGCAGACATTCCAAGCCCAGACCCTGCCACGTGGGAATACCCATAACAAAGGGTCAGAAAGCCATCTTTCATGAGTAGCAGAGAGCCCACAATGGACGTCGGCGGACAGTGCTAACTACTGTCATGGTCATCATTACCATTAGCTGGTTTTGTCCCAGAAAACATCTGATTGATGAAGCCTGTCCTAAAGGAAAGAAGGAACTTCTGGGCATGCATCCAACATAGGTGCTACAGATTCTGAGCTTCAAACTTTGAAGGAAATTAGCTCACTTTTTATTCCTTCCATTCTGATTTTGAGGCTTGAACTCTGTTTTTGCAGGCAGAAACCCTGCAGAAGCTTGGGTAGATCAGACACAGCAAGAGCTACAGAGCAAGTGTTCTTTGCATAGCTCAATCTTAGGGCTGTATACATCAACTGTTCTGGGAAGCCCCAACTACTGTGTATATTATTTATTGATCAAAGCTGCTCTCCTTTCTTCTGCTCCCAGTGGGATCACAAAGACTCCATTATGTAGGCACTTGCATGGTCCCCTGGCAGTGGCTTGCATGCTGACATTTGATTTTATGCTGTTGGAAACAAGATCAAGAAAGCCCAGGGTTTGCCAATTTACAACAGAGGTTATCCCAGGAGCGGGTTTCACCTGTCACAGAGCGCGTGGGACAACTAAGCTGGAAGATGAGATGTGTCTGGTTGTAATTCTCCTAATCAGTGCAACCAAGGTCTTATGTCATTCTGGTCTAGGTGACTTGTCATAGAAAACCCAATTGCTTTTCTTCTGTCAATCAAGTTTATGCTCCAGAAAGGATGCAGTCTTCTCCAGGACTCAGGTGAAGTTTGGGGAAAGGGTGAGTCAGAGGTGAGAGGCTCTCTCAGGAGTGCCAGGGTGGCATGAAGTGAGGAGAAAGGAGGCAAGGCAAGCGTTGAGATGAGGCCAGAAAAGCAGCAGCAGAGACGGCAGCAGCGAAACCATCTAGGTGTCTTTTGTGCTACAGAAGGCCTGACCGTCCTCAGTCAGCTGGTCCCTGGTTTCTTTGCTCACCTGGTCTAATCTGCATGGCAGCGTAGCCAGTAAGGTGTGCCTCTATCTCATCCTTCCCTTTGCTAGGGCCTTCCTTCTTTGGACTGTTGCCCAGCCAGTAGCAATACATGAGATTCATTAGTGTCAGATCAACATAGATGGTGGGTGGGTTGGTGGGCGTATGGAGGGAGGGAGAGAGAGAGAGAGAGAGAGAGAGAGAGAGGAAGAAGAAGGAGGAGGAGGAAGAAGAGGAGGACGTACAGTGGATGACTCTAAGGTAGTGTGCTGGACCAAGGGAGGAAGAGCAGTGAGTGAATGGCCACCAGCTCTATGATGCTACTCAGATGTTTTAAATCTCAGTGCCCAACACACTCACTATGTGGCCTTAGGGAGCCTGGGCCTTCCTTGGTGTTCTGAACTGCACAGTGTAAAGAGAGGTTGTGGGAAGGATCCAGTGCATTAACACCAGAAGCGTGCTTAGAAAAGTTGTCCAACGTCTGTGGTCTTTGCTACTCTCATTAACTAAGCGGCAAAACCTTCCAGCTGCTGGCTTCTTGGGCAGGAGGAAACTCCTTTGTGCTGCAGAGGACATGGACCGCGGAGCCTCTGAACTGAGCTGGGAAGCCAGGGATGGAGCCAACATTTTTCATAGTTTCAAAATGCTTCCTCACCTTTGACCCTGGCATGTCAAGGATGACAGGAAGCTTTGTGCAGCACTGTAGTCTTGGCCGAGGGTGAATGAAGTCTTTAAGAAACCATCCAGCTGGTTTTCCTAGGGTGACTTTGGCTCGGGGCACTGTGTCCAAAGTCCTTAGGCTGTATGGCCAGCATTGTCCCACACAGCTTCCTCTGTGCCCACACATTTATCCACTTGGGAAACAGTTGCCGAGCACCTGCTCTTTGGAAAGGTGCAGTTCTGGGTTCACTGGCTCATTTTCCTCTCCTGGGAAGGCCTTTCCTAAAATGTTTGGCTTTCTGTTCTGCAGTCAGATTTGGGCTTGGCAAGCATGACCTAAAAAGCTTCCAGAACAGTACTGGAGGCAGCAATGGGTGGTTTTTAACACAGCTCTTCCCCTTGCTTCTTTCGCCCACTTTTGTCACATCTAACTCCAATGTATTCCCTTAATTCTAGACCTGGTGAACTTCCCTATGGAGGGCTTATCTGCCAGGCATCTCTGAGGATGACAGTCCAGTTGGGTTTGAGATGAGCTGATCTGAATCAGGGGG
>LOEQ01004829.1:78964-91048 GCA_001685075.1 Bramus lutescens | reverse complement strand
CTCTCTCTCTCTCTCTCTCTCTCTCTCTCTCTCTCGGGTTTTTATTTCTTGGACTTTTCCCTGATGTGTTTTTCTGTCTCCAGAGCAGAATCATAGGTACCTGAACCCGACGAAGAGCTCCTTATACATGGTACAGGGACAGGGTTAGTCCAGAAACCGCTCCACGGGCCTGGCAATGAGGAGGCGCAACTGTGGGTGGAATTGAGAAGGAACCCTGAAATTGCCCCAAGCCATCAGTTCTGTGCCAGGAAGTCCACAGGAAGTGATGACAGAGTCCCCTCCGCCAGCCCACAGCCAGCTGTCCTTGCCCTCCTCTTTACTACCTGCGTGCATTTGCACCTTGTCACCTCATGTCCTAGAAAGCATGGTCTCCTGGGAGCCAGGACACACCTGCAGATCACTGGGCTGTGGCCAGGCAGGTTATACACGCCCACCTGCATTGCGGATGCCCCTATATTAAACTTAGGTTTTGGGTTTTTGGTTTTTTTGGTTTTGTTTTTGGCTTTTTATTCTTTTACCCAGGTCCCAAATAAACACATAGACAGTCATTCTTACTTATGAATGCCCAGCCTTAGCTTGGCTTGTTTCTAGACAGCTTTTCTTAAATTATCCCCTCTACCTTTTACCTTTGGGCGTTTCCCTTTCTCTATTCTATACACCCTTCTTTTCTTCTTACTCCGTGGCTGGCTGGGTGGCTGGTTCCTGGTGTCCGGCTCTCCTCCCTCTTCTTCTGTTTATCCTCTTTGCCTGGCAGTCCCTCCCATTTCTCTCTCTCCTACTTTGCTATTGGCCGTTCAGCTCTTTATTAGGCTAATCAGGCGTTTAGACAGGCAGAGTNCTCCCTCTTCTTCTGTTTATCCTCTTTGCCTGGCAGTCCCTCCCATTTCTCTCTCTCCTACTTTGCTATTGGCCGTTCAGCTCTTTATTAGGCTAATCAGGCGTTTAGACAGGCAGAGTAACGCAACTTTGCAGAGTTAAACAAATGCAGCATAAAAAAACTGCAGTACATCTGTGCATCATTAAACAAATAATCCGCAGCATAGACCAATGTAACACGTCTTAAACGGATATTCCACAATGGAACCTGTCATTGGACGACCCTGCCAGGTTTCTGCTCTACCTTCTCTTGGGCCCTTCATCTGTGTGCTTATTCCCTGTCTCAGACAAACGGCAGAGCTCTGTCTTCTCTGTCCCTTCCCCTGGGTCCTGTCCCTCTCTCCTCTCTAGCTCTCTCTAATTCATATACAGAAGTGCTGTGATTTCTTACTCCCCCAAACAGATCATGAACTCATTTCAGCCTCACTTCATCTCCCATCAACAGTCCAAGGACACGGTGACCTCTCCCTCCTTAGGCTGTCCATCATTGGCTCTGGGTCCTGGCTGCCTCATTCCATGTGAGACAGCTGCTTCTCCACCTCCTTTTCGGGGTCCCTCACCCTGCCTTTCAGTAGGTCGTCTCGGGGCTTACTTCTTAGCTCAGGTCTCTGCTCTTCACCTCCAGGTTTGTGGTTTTGAGCCTTATCTCTGGGCTGTCCCTCAGTCTAAGCTCCACGTCCCCTTCTCTGTTCTCAGACCCACGGGAATATCTGCAGGGCACTAGTGGAGATGCCTGGTGACCCTTCCAAACCACGACCTAAGTCCCTGTGATGGACGAACAAATCCCTCCCCACTCTTGCCTTCTCAGACAGAAGCCTACGCTATGTCCCGGGTGTGCCAGCCGTTCCTCCCTCTGTTCTGAAATTCATGTCTGTCCCCTCCATGGCCGGTTCAGTGTTGACTCTGACTTCAGAAAATGCCTAGAGCAAAATCCCGAGCAGGCTGTCTGTGTTTATGGAGTTCAATAGCCACAAAGTCCTAATCGTATAGATACAGAAGAGACTAACAGGCCCCCAGGGATGTCTAGAGTCTGTGGTTACTGTGGGACAATGCCACACAAATGGGCCAAGCCTGGTCCTGGCCTCTTCGCTGCCTGGGACAGATGGTGAGATGAATGGAAGGGCTGTGGCCATATGCAGTGTCAAGATGCTGTGTGAGCAGGGACAGGAGGATAGAGACCATTGCCTTGTACTGCGCCCATCCTCATCTCCCACACCCCTTCCCAGGCTATGTGATTCTGCAGGGTAGCTGTTTGGGCACAGCCCTCCAAATATTCTAATGAAAGGCTGAATTTTCAAGAGAGTTCTGTGCCTATGTTCCAGGATGGGCAGCTCTAGAGAAGCATCCAGAAAAGATACCGGCAGACCATGGAGATGGCAGGTGTTGATAGCAAGTGTTGTTCTGAGTCCTACTCTGGGACTCGGGGCTAGGTCTGTAATTAAGGTAAAATCCCTGAAGGCCTTGCTTTCACTTTCCCTTCATGGAGCTACACAAACAGGGCCTTGCTAGGCAAGAACAGGTTGTAGCTGTGGGACACAAGGAAGCAGGGCTCACCAAGGGCTGCACCTTCTCTGCATGGTCACCTCAGGATGGTCTAGGTTTCCAGGGCAAAGCTGGGAGAAGTCTATGTCTAACTTGCTGCAGAGGTATCCCCCGGGCCCCCTCTGAATGGAGGTCCTGTTTTCTATGGAGGCTCCACTTACCTTTGCTCGATTCTGTCACAAGGATCTATTTATTTCCAAGTCTGGGCACCTGGGGTCTAGCCTTAGGGACCTGGGGTCTAGCCTTAGGCCTCTTCTGACCTCTCTGAAGTCAGCGAGCAGAGGACAAGTCTTCATACTCCACAATGGGGAGGAAAGGAGTCTTCTGGAACAATTCACTCAGAGCCTTGCCTGGGGGCTTCAGCACAGCAAAGCCCCCAGCCCCATCTAGAAAGAAGTGAGATCCCACAGTCCAGGTTGTGTTCAGGACCCGGATAATGCATCGCTATTGTCACTCTTAGGACCAGGCCTGCTGCTTTTGAAAGACTCTAAACCCTTCCTTGTGTTTCTGTTCTACCTATCAAGTGTGCTGTCGACTCCCTGTGAATCACAGTGGGGCCACTCCAGCCAAAGTCCAGCTGTCCCCAGAAAGGAAAAGCCCAGCTAGAGAGCCATGTCTCATGGTTGGTGTCACTCATGTTTTCTATAATTGCTGTTGGCTGCTTATGTGGACGCAGGATGGATGACCTGACGGCCACCCCTCTCAGGGCTGTGTTTAAATGGCTTCTCTTCACTCCAGTAAGAAACACACGGTTGAACCACTCTCCTTGTAGACAGGCTCACAGTGGGGAGGTGGAAGGCTGTGCTGAGATGCTTCGGAAGCAGTTGCTTTTACGGCTGCTGGCAGATGTGCGAGGTGGTACAATGCCCAGGAGAAAAGGCCGTATGGTGCACTACAATCACTGATACACTCAGCCCAGCATCCCCCATCTTTAATGTGACAGACATGTGCATCCGTACACCTGCAGAACGGCATGTGCACAAGTGCATGGTATGCCTGCCGAACGCCATATACACATGTGCCTGGTACGCCTGCAGAATGGCATGTGCACATATGCATCAGTACAGCTGTGGAACACCATTTGAACATGTGCATCAGTACACCTGCAGAACACCATGTGCACATGGGCATCGGTACACCTGCAGAACACCATGTGCACATGTGCATAGGTACACCCGCAGAACACATGTGCACATGTGCATCAGTACACCTGCAGAATGGCATGTTCACAGGGCCGCTCATGGTAGCCTAGCTTGTGAGCACAAAAGATTAAGGATGACTCAGATGCAACCTCCCCAGTTCTGCCTGAAGAATACAAAGCTGTCGGAGACTAAAGAAAGATGTCTTCCAACTGCCAGGGGAAGAGCTCTGGAACTCAATGGGAAGAAGTAAACACAGAGTTACATAGAAATCAAGGGATTGTAACATACATTATACCATCTGCTTGCATGTATGTGAAGAAATATAAAGACAAGTAGACCGAAGACCAAGAGTTAGGGATGAAGGGTGTGCTGGAGCTACACAGATAGGGGAGGGGCTCCTTGGGAGTGAGGCCGCCACTGCATGCATCTTTCAACTTCATGCTAGGATGTGAACAATGCCAAGTGTCATCTAGCTCAGCAGAAAGCTAGAGATGGGACAACTAGGATCGTGGTCCTGTATCTCCTCTTCTCTGCTGGGGATCCTTGAGGCTTGCTCCAGGGCCGGCTCCTCCAAAAGCTTTCAGTCTGAGGGCACTATGGCCCCCGCCTCCAACGCAGTCTGAACATTTACTACAGCATCTGTTTTGTGCAGCTTACATAACAGTCATTAACCTGCTTGTCTCCCCTCCGTGATACCGTGCTCCAGGGGAAGGCTTCCTTGTGACTCATCTCGGCAGTTGACACTCAGTGACTCAGCTGACATCTGCCGAGTGAATGATTTAGGGGATCCCAAGAAGACCATGCCTACATTAGGAGGCCTGGCAGCCAGGTTTGTGACAGAGATTCTCCAGGAGGAACCGGGGCGCTCAAGACCTACGGGAACAAATGCCATCTCTGCACCAACTATAAAGTTCCATGTCTACCCAGGCATCCTGCATTATGATGTTGGTTCTGTGTTGGTCCCAGGGAACAGCAATCTTGGTGTCCTGACCTGAGGCCAGTGACCTCCTGCATTGCGCCTTCCCAGCACAGCCATCTTGTCCAGAGAAGGCCATGGAAGATTTCATTGACGTATGCAGAATAAGTAATGGGGACAATAATTACGGGGTTTTAATCAATGCCTTTCTTTCTCATTCTCAGAGATACTCACTGAAATGGCTGTGTGTGCAGAGTGGAGCCACAGCCAGGATCTTCACCCCAGGCAGATGAGGCTGTGTGGATGTGGACTGGGAGGTGATGAGGCTAACTGGTGCTGAGATTTGTGATCTTCAGTAACATCACTCAGCATTCCAACAGTGTGGCTCATCCTGAGAGCTCAAAGCAGGAGGCAGACAGCTGGCAGGCATGGAGGCCCATCTCAGCTTCCACCAACCGCAACCCTTGAGGAATTGGCTATACAGCCCTATAAAACCACGGTGCCTTCTACAAAAAGCTGAAGGAAGCATGGAGGTGTTCTCTTTACTCTCGGTGACTCATGGGACCCTGCTGGGCATTTGAGATCCAGGGGGTTTTCAGGTGATAGCAGGGATCTTTCGCCCCGTGCCCATCTTTAAACTTGCCGCCATTACCAAGATATAAACCAGTTCCTGTTCACATGAGTCTCTGACTGGCCCATGCTGGTGGAGCCCAGTGTGTTAGGCATGTCTCCTCTCCCCACAGGGAAAGAAGGGGAAGGAGGAGAAAATTGACTGTGTGACGTTTGCTGAGGGCTTCTACAGTGTGTGCTTACTGTGGTATTGAGGATTGTTGTATGTATTAGTGAATATAATTTCCCCAGCAACCCTCCAGGCAGCCTCCATTTCACTCCACATTTTGGAGGATCATTAAAGAAGCGCAGAAAGATTAAATTGCATGGCTCAGAACCACACAGCCAGTGAGTGGAAAGTACCACACACCTCATCTGCTAACCCCCAAACAAAACAAACAAACAAAAAAAGCACTTTTCTGTAGTATCCTGACCTTTTTGAAAGAGAAAATGCCTTCTGAACATACACCTAAGTTCTGCTTTAAAGCTGAAAATCAACAGCAACAAAAAACCCATTAAAGCTATTAAAAGATTTAACAGAAGTTTGAGGAGCTGGCACTCTGGAACTGTGGTGACTAGAGGGTTGTGGTACCTGCCATGGCTCTAGAGGTGCTTTATTTCCTCCCTCCACTCCCCAAACCCCCCTGGAAAATATGAGCCAGGTCCTTGAGGCATCCTGGGGCCTCTCAGCATGGTTCCTGCTGCGGTAGCTTCTGGGTGTCGGCAGGAATGCAGACCCCAGGCCCATCCTGCTCAGCTGGCATAGGCCCTGCCCTTAGCCACATGCCCACGTCAGGATCCTGCCTCTGAGCTGCCCTAATCCCCAGTTCCGTGATTCATAGTCTTTGAGATTGTGGCTATGATGTAACAGGTGGTGTGGTTAGCTGAGTGCAGTCATCATCGATGGCAGGATGACTTCCCTGGCACTGGATACCAGTGCCCAATNAATGGCCTTCTCCTTTGTTGAGATAGGTTTGGATCAAGCTTGCTTTTCTTAATTGCCGCTTAGAGGGAAGGCCCGATTATTTACTCATGGGGCAGGAAAACTGAAACAAGGTGTTTGCCGCCATGTGCCTGGTACAGGCAGTGACAGAGCCATGATGAAGGCTTGTTAGAGCATCCAGCACACTTACTGCGTTCTGGGGTCACTGAGCCACTGAGTGTGAGCTGTAACTGGGCATTTGCATTTTACAAAGCTACTGGGGTTGAAGGCATGATCTACTTTGGGCCTTCTGGGTCAACATAAAGGGAAGCTAGCCAGCAATATGGCAGACAATGGCTGCTCCAGAAAAGAGGAAGGTCAGGTAGTCACTGCATCAGGTGGAACCCCAAGCAAGGCTACCTCTGCTCACAGACGGGCAAAGGGAGCCCCATGACTCAGATGCCTTTTAGTCTCCAGGCATGCGCCCCACTGTGTCACGCTGTGCCCCCTGATTCTGGAGAAATGGGTTCACAAATTCTTCTTGAAGCCATACTATCAGGGCTAAGGTCTCTGCATGAACCCAGGTGGCTGCATCTGACAGGCTGAACAGCCAGTCCATCTCTATTATGTAACTTACTATTGAAATCACAAACAAGCCTGGCTTCTCCAGGCCAGGTGGTAAGCAGACCAACAGGTTCCACCAGGGGCTGGCCCTGGAACCTAGTATGGGTGACCAGAGCTTGAGGTGACTGTCACTGCATTTGTAGAGAGGTGAGTCAGGAAGCCCTGGGCTGGATCTGGAACAGTCGGTCCAGGGCCTCCAGCCTTCCTGTGGAGGCAGGATCCTCGGCTCACAGACAGGCCTCCCTGGGGTGGGGGACACCTCTGGGCCATTGTCAATGAGAAGCCCAGAGCAGGGTCTGAGCACCAGGCTAGGCGGATATAGGGAGCCTATATACTATACTATATATACTATGAGGAGCCTGGAATTTAAATATATCTCTCTCTCCCTNTCTTTCTTGTTTTTCGAGGAAGGTTTTCCTCTGTGTAACTCTAACTGTCCTGTAATGCACTCTGTAGACCAGGCTGGCCTCGAACTCACAGAGATCCACTTGCCTCTGCCTCCCTGAGTGCTAGGATTAAAGGCATATGTTATCAATTCCCAGCCTAGAATTTGAATCTTACAATAGACAGAAGGATTAGCTGCTATAGGAACCTATATATACCTAAGGAAGCATGTCCACCAAAAAGTGACTGTCCCAGGACCTCCAGGCTGAATGCTGTGGAACATTGTGCATTCCAAACACCAGAGAGCTCAAGACTGACTCGATGGGTCACCAAGAGGCGACTCTGCATCAAATGCAGTGGCACAGTTTTTACAGGGATGCATGGGCGTCTGGAGACTGGGTAAGGAGGGAATGAAGACTCTCAATAGAAGGAGAGAAACAGAATGTTTCTGGAACTTGGAATGCTCCGTGAGGACAAGTTTAAATGCTAAGCATTTCTGTTTAAGATACATTAGATTGTGAGCTTTTCCTCTTAAAAGTTGGCTATAACATGAAGCAGATTTTGAAAGAAGCACGGCTCACATCTCCCCTAGGGAAGAGGGATGAGGCCCCTCTCCTACAGCAAGCTTTCTCCGTTTTCAGAACGTGCGTCTCCTTGTCTTTGGAATGTTCCCTGCTGTATTAAATGTAAGGTCTTCGTGCACTACGGCCCTAAACTTTCCAGGATGAAGAACAACAAACCAGAAACACTTCAAACCTCTTCCCCAGAAACGCGTGCCCACAGACAAAACCCTACAGCAGCACCGAGAAACTCAGCAATTTAATTTTCACTATTTACTTATTTATTTGGAGACAAGGTCTCATTTAGTCCAGGCTGGCCTTAAACTTAGTATGTAACTGTGAATCCCCCTGCCTCCACCTGCTGAGTGCTGGGATTACAGGCAAACCACCACTTTGCCCGGTCCATTGTGTTGAGCACTGAGCCTAGGGTTTCCTGCTTGTTAGGAAAGCAAGCCTTCTACCAACTGAGCCACAGCCCAGACCACAGGAATTTCAGGCTCACTGGTGACTTGACCTTAAACCCTATGCAGGATCCCCCTGTTTACAGCCCTCCTTTGGTGGCCTAGGTGACGTCCCTTTGCCTTTCTGCTCAGGCATGCCTTTGCTGAGGGCAGTGACTTGAAACCATTAACCGAGTGGCCAGCATTTGTAATCAGTCATGCCTCACCACCAATGTTTTCAAGCAGTCAAATCAAACTAAGGTGTGTCCTTTCCACCTCACCAAAGGTGACTTGATTCTCCACGGGGCGGGGCCCTCTCCTAGGTGACCAAGGGCATTGGGAAGAGGAGGCCATGACCGTGGCTGGCATGGCAGGAGGGGCGTGGCAGGAGGGGCAGCACTGTTAGTGCCAAGGCTGTAGGTTCTATGATCCTGTCTGTACCTGTTTCATCTAGGCGACTGACAATGACCTGGGTTCCAGATTGATGCCCTCTTCTCAGCTGGGGGGATGGGTAGCAGAGGGACAGACTGCTATGAATGCATCCGTTCTGACCCCTGGCACCCCAAACCGTAGCTGGGGCTCCTCCATGCCTAGGTGACAGGGCTGATCATTCATTCCCTGTGTACAGGGAAGTTCCTGGGACATCCCATCTGCACGGGGACCTCAGCTTCAGAGGTAGATGGGAACCAGTGCCCCCCACACTGCCTGTTCAGTGTAGGGGAACATTGAGGTCACCCCAGGTCAGGCGTTGGCGGCTCCTACAGCCAAGAGCACAAGATCCTCCCTGGCTTGCTTGCTTCTGAGTGACAGAGCCCATTAGGGTACAGGTGTGGGCTGTTTCCACTGGATGAGACAGGAAACTCAGTAAGGACATGCAGCTCTGTGGTCGTTCCTTCATGGCTGTCCCTTCTTCTCTCCCAGTACGCATGTGCACAGACATAAGCACATGCACACACTACCAACAAGTCTGATGAGGGATTAAATAGACACGATTTCATACCGCACACCCCAGCAAGGACACGAATCAATGCAGTAACAAGGATAGAAGAAATGTTTGAAAATGAGAATTTGCTCTCTGTACCTAGACCCAGCATTCTTTTAAAACAAGTGTTTTCACTTTTATATCACTCGGACTGGTAAATAGGCACTTGCCAGCACTACTCTAAATACATTATTTATTTTGTTTAAAAATTTATAGAGTGTTCATCAATAATGCAACTCAAAGAAAAATAAAAACTCATTTCAGGCCATACGTCACCTGCTGGCTCTTCCTTTATTACCTTCTGTAAGCAGTCCTGGACAGGCTGGCCAGTGAGAGAGACAGGCAGCCAGGTGGCCAGAGGAGGTGGGCTATTCAACACGCATCCACAAAACCGTGGTGTCCTGGCAGCCCAGGGCCTCATCCACGTCACTGCTGTTGGCTTGTGGTAAACCCCAAACCTAAAGACTTTGCTATTCTGTTGAAGCCTGAAGTGTGCAAAAACAGCTCCTGGGGGATTAGGGTCTGAGGGAGTGACGCAGGCTCACCTGTTCTCTGGAATGTACCGCACTGTGGAGGGAGGGTGGAGAAAGAACCGAGGGTATCGAGCGCCCTTCACCTTCAGTCAAGAAGCCCCCCAAATTTGCTTTGAGTTTGTTCTCTGAGAAACCCCCCAGATCACAGCTCTTGTAAATCTAATTATTAACACATCCTGCGTGACCTGACCGGGCACCGCTAAGTTCCTGTGGGGTCTAAATGGCTCTGAACCAGTGCTTAGGAAACCAATGGAGTCAGTTTCTGTTCAGACAGAGTTGAGGCCAGGCCAGTGGCGCCTCTTGTGAACCCAACACCCAGGAGACACAGGCTTTGCTCCACAGACTACCCCTGCCTGTGCTTCACCAAATCCAAGGAGGGGATGAGTGGAGGAGACTCTTCAGTGCTGGCACTCCTGGCTTGTGTGGGGCAAGAACCCTTCTGCTCCTTCCCAGGCCGCCCTGAACAGCAGGTGGTTGTCGGAACACCCAGCTTATTCAGGCTGAAGTCTTTGTGGAGGAGGCACAGACTTTCCCCAGCTGCTCCTCCACTTCCCGTGTCAGCCAGACCAGCATGGCAAGGGCCAGCACCAGGCCAGTTAGAGCCAGGACACGAAAGTCAGAAATATCTCCAGGCCTGGGCTAAAATGTAAACCTAGGAGGAGCTAACAGGGCCAGCAGCTCAGGAGGCAGAGCAGAAAGCAGGGCCTAGGCTGCTTTTTGAAAAAAAAAAAATTAAGTTGGGAGTTTGAAGTTTTGCTATCTTATTATTTTGCCCTTTTGTATATGTATACCATGCATATTGACCACTCTCAGGTCCCACCTCCCTGCCAACCCCTGTCCACACCCCTTACCACAAATCTCTCACTTTTACGTTTGCTAGTTTTGCTTTGTGAGCCATATAGATTAACCAATGACCATGGGTTTGGAGCTCTGATGGGCTCAGCAATGGGAACAACTAAATTGTAATCTGGATCTTTGCTTCCTTCCTTCCTTCCTTCCTTCCTTCCTNTTTGAGATAGGGTTTCTCTGTGTAGCCCTGGCTGTCCTGGAACTAGCTCTGTAGTCAAGGCTGGCCTTGTATTCAGAGATCCTCCTGCCTCTGCCTTCCTAGTGCTGGGACTAAAGGCCTATGCTACCACAACTGGCTGAATAAGGATTCGCCAGCAGCCCCTTATATTATTTTATATTATATTATATCATTTCTAGCTTCTGTCATGAACACAGCTCCCTATGTGAGAAGCCTATGTCCCTGTAACACTTAGAGAGAAGCGGAGTCTAGAATTGAAACCTGTAGCGCTGTGTGACTGACCTAGTGCTAAGCTCGGGAATCTACCGCCCCGTGGTGTGAGAAGGACAGTGTATAAAGTGCTATTGCAGTTCTTGTGACTCAAGGTCCCCAGATCTGCAGAGCTGTGTGACAATGGTGCCAGAATCCATTGCTCCCTGGAAGGGGAGGGTGCTGTGCCCAGAATACGGCCACAGACCATGTCTGCACCAGAACCAGCCACGCTCACCCAGGGAGAGCATGCCTCATGAATTCTGAAGTCCTCCCATTTCCACCCAGACCCAGGCCTCTCTTATCTGAGGTGGGAAATGACATGGATCCCCCAGGCAAGGTACAGAAAGAAGACTTTCACCACTGGACAAAGGCAAGGTAACCCAGTTGTCCTTCAAGAATAGAGTGAGTAAAACCTCACAAAATGCTTAGAATTTAGCAAGAACTTCCTGTCCCAAAGCCAGAGGCAAGAGCACTGGAGCTTCTCAGTGTGTGTGTGTACACGGATGAGGCATACCTCCCCTCTCATTTTTTGACTTGCATTTCTACAATGAGAAGTTTATCCTTTTATCTCCTGGGTCCAAAGCCTGTAATCTCTGGAATCCAAAAGCTGGACTCAGATATCAAGTCCAGGACCTGCCCTCTGCCCTGTCCACAGCGGGTTGTTTAATTCTTCAGGGTTTTTGGCTTTCTTATCTTGGAGGCGAGCCTGTTAAGAGATAAGCCAGCATTCCTAAGACAGGCACCTCCCCCAGCCAAAGGTGTCTCCATTAGCCTAGTGAGGCCTCAAACAAAAATCGATCACCAAAACGCTACCTATGATGTAACCTGGTAAAGAATTTGAAATTTCTCAATGACTGAAACCCTAAACCACCTGGAAACGTTGGCATTTCATAGTGGAAGCTATGGGCTAGGCTGGAGGGTACAGAGTTTGTGGGTAGGAGCTGAGTGACTCAGGCTTCTTTAAATAAGCAAAGATGCTTCCTAACCCTCCAGCCTTGGAGGGTGGAGGCAGTGGAAGAACTTCAGAGTTGATGACTACAATCGACAGGTGAGCATGTGTCTTTAATCCCAGTGGTTGGTAGGTAGAGGCAGGTGGATCTCTGTGAGTCTGAGGCCAGCCTGGTTTACATAGTTTCCAGGACAGCCAGAGCTTATGTTTAGAGATCCTGTCTCCCTGTCTCAAGAAATAAGGGAGGAAGGAAGGTGTAATGGTTATTCTGCCTCTTTAAGAGACAAGCCACACCCACTCCCTTCCCCATCCGCTGAGGCAGGCTG
>LOEQ01004829.1:36061-50021 GCA_001685075.1 Bramus lutescens | reverse complement strand
GCTGCCTACTGCCACTGGGGATCTTGCAGCATTTTTTAAAAAATCATAAAAGTTCATATTCAGCTTTTGCTGCTCAGTTCTGTGATTCCTATTCTTGGGTACTTTGCTCATATTTTAATTTTGTTTCCTTAGAACTTAGCATCATAATTAGGCTTCAGACTCCTTCTTTCACGGGTATTAAGGGGTCCCAGTGGCCATGGCCAGCATCTCTAGCCTTGGACGTTCACACGCTACAGTCAACTTTTGCTTTTAACCTCAGTTTCGAGTAAGTTTTCATTGGAGTACATCCTCTGTAAATACTTCTATATTTAACATGATTGCTTTGAACTAAGGCTTCTTTGTCGACCTAAGGGTGAGAATGTAACTTTAAACACACGAGCCTGGCTTTTCTCACAAGACTTGGCAGAGCTGAGATTCAAGGATTGAGACCTTTATTCCCTTTAAACCTGGTGCTGTGACCTCATGTCTGGACAGCCTGAGGGGGCAGGAATCAGAGACCTTCTTGCTTTCTATTTCTCTTTCCTGTGTGTGTGTGTGCATGTGTGTGTTTCTTCTGAATGTCAAGTTTTGATTCTGCTATTCAGCCTATCTGGATAGGGTATTTGAAGAGTAGACAGGATGTACTTTGACGTATCTTTATTCTTGCCTCCTAGTCTCAGGAGTCTAGGGAGGCATGCAGTCACATATTTAAAACGTAATAGGCCCCAAATACAGCATTTCTCGGCACATCAGACTCGACTCTGTGGTTCTAGGTCTTGCTGAATGGGAGGAAATAGGTGGTGCTGCCAGCGACAGAGACAGAAACTCTGACTCAGACAAGCTTCAACCTAAAGAGGAAATGGATCACCTCACACTCCAGGAAAAAGGAAGTGCCGGGCAGGTGTGGCCTGCCAGGGGGATGAATCAGATTTTTAACAAAGGCACAGGCTTTCTGTTCCCCAGGCCGCCCCAGCGGGGGCTTTTGGCCCAAGTCTACCTTCACTTCTGTCCTCTTTGAGAGCAGAAACAGGGTGGGGTCCTTGGTTGCACCACCTTCAGGGATGAACCCAACCCCCTGCCGTGGGGTGAGACCCTCTGCAGTCAGAGGGACTGACTGAAGCTCTTCTCTTCCCAGGGCAGGAGTCCTGAAAAAGAACTACTCCTTAATAGCGTAGACGCCTGTGCCTAGGCTGGCCCAACCCAGAGGTGGGCTGGCCTGCAGTAATTAGCCAATCCTCTGGTGTCTGATGCTCACCAAGGCTGTGGCTTACTCAGCTGAGGCCAATCAGATCCACCCCTGCAACCTAGGAGGGAAATCCCAGTGTGTGTGTGTGTGTGTGTGTGTTGTGTTGTGTGTGGTGTTGTGTGTGGTGTGTGTGTATGTAGTGGGGGCAGATAAAATTTTGAACATAAAACTGGTTCTGTCAGGGGAGCGAGGTGATCCCTGGTTAGCATTGGAGCAGATTCTAACTCTTCCTGTCTTCTAAATGAAGAGAAAAAAGAGTCACAAGGAGGTTATGGAGTCATATGGAGGTTGTGCGAGTTGGCAAAGTGCTCTCCAGCCTCTGAGGTACAGGAAGGACTGGGGTTGGGGGTGCACACACATTCAGGGCCTCCACGGTCTCCCAATGCTAGGACTCAGAGATGCTGGGGAAAGTGCTATTTCCCTGCAGTGCCCAGTAGCTGCCTTGGAATCCTACACAGCTCCAAGGACAGAGCGTGGTCCGGGCTGTGATCGAGGTAAGGTAGAGAGCACAGGAGGACAGATTGGAAGCTGGGGAGTCTTAGACACTGATGAGAACCCTCGTCGCAGGAGCAAAAGGGCTTCTGTTCAGGCAACATACCTGCTCCTGCCCGTGGGGCACACAGCCTCCTAAATGTGAACTTGGCCATGCTAGGCCGGGTTCCCAGCACGCAAAGCCTCCTCTTCTACTACAGAGCAGCTG
Source organism: Bramus lutescens (assembly GCA_001685075.1). Taxonomy (NCBI): domain Eukaryota; kingdom Metazoa; phylum Chordata; class Mammalia; order Rodentia; family Cricetidae; genus Bramus; species Bramus lutescens. The sequence continues at coordinate 48,096 of LOEQ01004829.1, read as the reverse complement.
TGAGGTGGTTGCCGTGGGTGCTGTGTGGGAACGAGATGGGGAGTCACTGTCTCGACCACACACACTGGGCTTCCCACCCACACCCACGGGCTTCCCACCCACTCCCAGGGCTCCCTCTCTACTCCTTGCACTTCTGCTCTGCCTGGGGGTCACTCCATCCCCTTCCTTTCTTCCTTCCTCCTGTGGCTTCGCCTCGGGACCTCTTTCTTGTCCTTGCCTGGAGGCCCTGGAGACATTCACAGGCCTGCAATGTCCAGAGGCCTAAGGTGTATTTCCACCTGCCCCTCCTCCAAAGCTGATCAGCCTGTGACCTGTTCTCTGGTGTGGCCCAGGCCCGTTGCCGATGGGAGTGAACAGCTAGCTCTTCCCCAGAGTGGACAGGGGGTGCTGATCTCAGCTGGCCTATCTAGCCATGTGACCCAGTCAGCCCTGTCATCTGCCCATACCTCAATTCTCCTGTGGTTTTGTGGTCAGCCTCAGATTAAATCATGACTGCCTGGCAGCTGAGAGTTGCATTCTCCCACGATCACCTGAGAGAGTCCAGTCACAGGCTGACATAGACCAAGGAGCCTGAGAAGGCTCTGGGCCCCGACTGCATGTGGAGGGCAGGGGGCTTGACCCACCTGTAGAGATGGGAGAGAAGGGAAACATGCAGGCGTTTGGGTCAAACCTTACTAAAAATAAACTGTTCTATTGCTCTGTGTGTGTGTGTGTGTGTGTGTGTGTGTGTGTGTGTAGGTGTAAGTCCATATGCGCACAGCATTCCTGTATGATCAGCCAGTGAGCCATGTTTATCTTCCTCCATCACCACCCTCCACCTTACTTCTAAAGTGAGTACTTTCACAGAGCTGAGAGTTCACTAATTAACCTACTAGCCTGGCGGGACAGCAAGCTCTGGGAATCCTCCTGTCTCTACCTCCCCAGCACTGGGTTTATAGGCAGACATGCACTGTACCTTTTTATGTGGGAGCTCTGGGCGGGGGTCCAAAGTCAGGCTTTCAAACTCTTGAGACAAGTACTTTGCTGACTGAGCCATGTAAGCAGCCTAGGGCCTGGAGAGGTAACCCCCAAAATTCAGTTCCTAGCATCACTGTCAAGCAGTAGCTCACCACTGCCTGTAACTCCAGCTCCAGGGAATCCAGCGCCCTCTTCTGGACTCCAAGGGCACCTGCACTCATGTGCATATACCCTCTCACACACACACACGAAATAAAAAATAGTTTTTTTTAAAAAAAGAATTTCTGTCCTCACTGGCTAGCTCATTTCTCAGGAAAGAAGAAAAGAAAAAAAAATTCTGCTAGAAATAGAGACGATGGCGCCTCCCTCAGATGGGTGAGGTTGGGGGCTGCTCCTCAGAGCAGATGCTCCTCTCGAGGAAGATGGGTTTGTGGAAAGGGTAACTGAGCCAGCCTTTTGGGGACAGCTGCCAGCAGCACTGCCTGCTGAGGCAAGGACTGCCAGTGTTCCCAGACCTTCCACCTTAGCTGACCCAACCAATGAGCTTTCTCACGTCCTTCATTTAAGCACGTGTCTTTCAAGGTCGCAGGCCTTGTGTAGTATTGCCAAGGTTGCCGAGAGCTCATTTACGTGATTTTAGTAGTTTATTCTACCATAGTAAAAAATGAGTCATAGAAATGGCTTGAGAGAGTGAAATCTGTGTTGGATTTTCAGAATGCTGTTGTGTGAATAGAAAGACATGGGGTCTACTTTCAAAAGTTAGCTCTCTGTCGAAATAAAAGGAGTCCTTTGCCAGTGGCTGTCACTGTCCCTACCCTGTGGGGTGGGGAGGAGGCAAGAAGTGTACTCACTGTGTCACAGTAACTCCGGAACACACTGAGTAAGTAAGCAGCCCGGGATTCCAGAGGGAGCTTATTATAAGGAACAAGAGCAATTTTAAAAACTCATTTAAAGACAACCTTACATTGAGAATTTCTTTATTGCTTTCCCCCGTCTGTGGAGTAAATATAATCTCATTATTTAAAAAGAACAAAACAGCAAACAAGCAAAAAAAAAAATCCCAACCACAGGGAAGTGGGAAAAAAAAATCAGAAAAACTAAAAGCTTCCCTAATTTCCACGGCCTGTGTTCAGTCCAGAGACACTGTTTGGCTAGGAGTGTTGTTTGTGTGTGGCCCTCTGTGTCTAGGAATCACAGCAGTGTGAACTGAGTCACACCTATGTGAGCCTCTGCTAGTATTTTCTTAATGATATTCTTTAGGTGTCTCAGCCGTCAGGACCTGTGAGTGTCTTTCACACGTGTGTCTGTGTGTGTACACACTAGAAGGCCTGAGGAGGACATCAGATGTCCTGTTCTACCTCTTTCCATCTGATTCTGTTAAGACAGGTGTGAGGCCCACAGATGTGAGTCTTTTCCCCTTGACTAGAGGTCAGGGAGTTTGAGCTAATTCCTGCTCTCTCAAAGTTGTTGACAACAGTTTGGCTACAAATAAGAGATCCTGACCTAGGGTGTGGTTTCTTGGTGTTTTGGACATTAAGAAGGCCGGTAGAGGCCCTGACCAAAGATCGGAGAATTCAAGCCTATTCCTGATCCTTCATTTTAAAACAGGAGGTTTGACAAAGGGAGTGACTGCCTACAGGATACTTGGTCTAGGTGTATTCACTGCGTATCCTGCCCAAAACACTGGAATGTTTAACTCCGGAAATAGCGTCTTGATGTTTCCAGTATTAAAGTAACTGTGCTGGTTGTCCTTTGTGTCATGTCAAAGCAGTCTTTCCTCTTCTCCCCACCTTTTGTATTGGGGTATGTAAGCATATGGTCAATAAACGCGGGCAGATCCGGTATTCAGTATCCACTGAGCTGTCCTCCTGGTACTATCCTACGTCTCTGTTTCTTTCGCATCTCTCTTCCTCCTTTGTCACAAATATTAATCCATGGCCCCTACCTGGGAACATATGAACCCAGTGACAGAACGGGTCTCTCACTGAACGTGGGGGTAAGGGGGCAGCTAGCAAGCCCCAGGGATTGTTCTGTCTCTGCCCCACAAGGGCTGGTGCATTACAGGTGAACGTGTGACCTAGTCTGGCATTTCACATGGGTTCTGGGATCTGAACTCTGGTCCTCAGGGAAGAATGTGAGCCTGTGAAGGGAGAAAGGAGGCTAAAGTAGAGGTAGCATCCCAGGCTCTTCTCCCTTCTGCTGACATTCTCCTGGTGGCCTTTCTCTTGGCTTAAGGGACTGGTCCTGAGAGTCACATGGTCTTGGTACTACGAAAGGTTGTGGCTATATACCAAAGGACCCAATGGTACCAAGACTGAAAGAGCACCCACCACCCAAATATCTGCACCCCAGTGATCAGCCCATGTGAGATCTTAACCCCTGGAAGCTTTCTGTTCCATGAGTCACAGAGGTCTGTGTCTCAGTGGTTGGGGAAGGACATGCCAGCTCCAAGTGCTTTGCCTAGGCCATGAGGACAGGCTGTACGGTGTTCCCATGTGTCACGGCAAGAATGCCGTCTGTGGTCACTCCCGGCAGTCAAGGTTTGGGGAGACCAGCTTCTGCACCTGTCTTCCCTGGCAGCCCTCCGTGCTTGGGAAGGAGGCTGGGGCTGGTAACAACTGAGGATAGTTCCCACAATGGACTCCTTCAACTGTTCTCACTTTCCACCCTCTCTTGTCTTGATTGTCTCAAGAAAGGAAAAGGAAGGAAAGGGAATGGACACATTTATTTATATTTTTTTAATTTAAAGACAATTGAAGATGGGAAAAGGGCTTTTTAAAAAAGCCAATGAACTTGCATATTTGAGTTTATTTTGGGGATTTGATTCTGTCTCGTTGGTTGGTCTGTCTGTCTTCACACCACTGTCATTCTCTTTATATTAGCACAGGATGGTAATGGATCTTTAAACCCGACGGGGCCTTGCCTCCAATTTTACTCTTTTGGAGTAAGAGTGACTCTTCACCTATTGAGCTTTTCGAACATGCCATATTTTACCATGACTTTATGATTTCTGTAAACTATAATATTTGAAATTTTATTTTAAAGTGCACAGGGTATGATGGTGGTACTGCCTTGGGTAGTACAGACATCCTCAAAACTATTCTTTCTTCTAACCATTAAAACAGGATAATGAGGAAGAGAAGTGTGCTCCTTGCTCTCAGGTGAGTTAATTTCTGAAGGGAAGGAGCGGCATTCTGAGGGAGGTTTCTTGAGCGCTGAAACCCCAGTCTGGATGTAATTGACAGAGCGATTTCTTCTGTTCTGACTTGTGATGGCACTACAGGAGGTAGGCAACTCACAGCTACTGTATCCCTTGTTTCTTGCTTTAAGGCGGTAATCAGCACTGGGTTAAATCTAAGGCTGGATTGGCTCTTGGTATGCCTGCTTGGTTCCATCTTCTTCAGACATCTTTCCTTTGCGTGACCTACCTGCCTGCTGGGTTTGCTTTGTTGCGCTTATGATAAATAAATCATTATGGTCCACTTTCAGAATGAGGTCCATGTATAGCTCATTAGAGAATCACAAATAAGCAGGAATCACTGAGCCCCTGTCTTCCTGACTGGCAGCTGGCACCTGCTTGTCCTGGGGTGCTCTCAGTTCCTCCCAGGTTGAAAGGTACAGGTGCTTATCTGTGTGGTGGCACACGCCTTTAATCCCAGCACTCGGGATGCAGAGACAGGAGGAGCTCTGTGAGTTCCAGGCCAGCCTGGTCTACAGAGCTAGTGCCAGGACAGGACAGGCTACAAAGATACAAAGAATCACTGTCTCAAAACAAACAAACAAACAAAACACACACACACACACACAAAACAAAAATAAGAAAGAAAGAAGAAAGAAAGAAAAAGAAAGAAAGAAAGAAAGAAAGAAAGAGAAAGAGAAGTTACAGGCAGTCTGCTGAACAACGGAGTCCATGTGTCAGAAAAGGAGGGAGTCTCAAATCTCTGAATATATCATAATATATAGACAAGGTTTCACATTCTGAACCTGGGAATTTGCAGGAGGTAAAATATACCTGGTATCTCATCTCTCCCTGAAGAACTCAGACAATGAAGAACCCAGGGATCAGAGAACTGTAACTAGGAACACAGCCCCCCCGCCCCCACCCACAAAAATATTGTTTTGTGCCGAACTGTTGTGCCAACCATGTCTACCTTTTCTCTGCTGGTGCTTCTCTTTGCAGGGCAGCCAAAGTCAAACTGCCCCGAATTGCCAGGATTCTTACTGTGAAGTGAGGATCTTTGTTCCTCCTGCTTCACACCCTCTTTGTTCCTCTTCCCCCCAAATTGTAGCCTCCTCAATTGCTCTCTTTCCCACTGCCCTCTCTTCCTCTCCCACTTCTCCTCCATTCTTTTTCCTTCCTCCTCTTCCATCTTTCTCTTCCCTCTCGGTTTCTCTCCCTTCCCCACCCTCTGGCTCACTCTTCTCTCTTTTTCATGTGTTCTTAGGTATTGAACCCCGGGACTCAGACAGTTAAGCACTTTCCCACTGAGCCACGCCCAGGATTCTCTTTCCAATTAAGAACAGGTTGTGTTTCTCTTGTTTCTTGCTGTGTTCTCAGTCTATTCTGCCCCGCTCCCACCCCACCTCAGCTAAGAAGATTCTCACTGGCTTGAACATAGTGGCTTCTATTTTCCAGGATCACATTATCACCGTAAGCCATGGTCTGATGCCTCAGTTAGCAACTTGTAAGCTGGGTTTGGAGTCATTCTTGGGACAGGCTGTATCAGGCTGGGAACAGCAGCTCTGGGGTTCTCTCCAGGGGGGTTTGGTGGCAGCCCCAGTTCTCTGTCACAGAAGAGCCGGTGCTCCTGGATCTGATGTCCCTCGTCCTGACATCCAGTTTATCCAAGGCGCAACTCGCTTTTTGCTGAGTTATCATTGCACTTTCTCTCTCCCTTCACACTTGTCTCTGCAAATAGACTCAGGAGTCATTCTTCCCACAACCTCTGAGATTCCGTGTACTCGGTATTTCAAATGGACTTATCTGGGCCTGCTGCTATGGGACTGTCGTTCCAGCTACTTGGGAAGCTGAGACAGGAGGATAGCCAAGTTCACAGCCAACTTGGTTAACTTAGCGAGACTCCTCTGCCTCAGAATAAAGAGTGAAAGCGGGGCTGTGGGTCCAGTGGTTGAGTGCTTGTTCAGCATGCGTGAAGCCCTAGGTTCAATCCCTGCTGTCATAAATAGATAAATTAAAATGAGTAGGTTTATAGACAGTTTGGTGGCTGGAGGTTGGAAGGGCATTTCAAAAGTCAAATGAAGCTTAGAAAATAAAACTGGAGGGCCCAGGGCAGCTTGGTACACACCTGCTAAGACCGGCTCTATAGAGACCAAACAGAAAGTAGGTGTGAGTTTCAGTTTACCCTAAGGCAACATTTGACTCCAGAAAAGACCACAAATTGGGACCACTCAGGACCACCCAGAAATGGATCAATCAGCATCCCAAGGGAAATACCTAATGGTTCAACCACTATAGATAGGATCACTTGATGTTCCTTTACTCAGCACACACCCATCCCCTTTACATCAGGACACCCTTAGACAAATGTCAGCCAATCAGGGATCCTGAACCTTAGAAATTCCTCACCCCAACCTCTGCTTTTAGAAAAACCCCACCCCATCTGAGCTGGTGGTGGGAGCTTTCTGATCATGCCAAAGTGTTGAATGCACAGAGAGTCCGAGTTCGAACTTGAATAAAATCTCTTTGCTTTTACATACGGGACTCGGTCTTCTGGTTGGTTTTGGGGGACTCCGCCATCTGGCATAACAAAAACCAGAGCTACAGGCGAGACAAAGCATTAGAGCAGTTTAAGGATTCTCTCCTTGTGACTAAGCTTCAAGTCTGGAAAGACCCAATGCTATTCTTCTTACAAAAAGTGTATGAGTGGACCCTACAGGACAGCTGCAGACCCAGAAAGGTGTGTGCTGCTTGGGTCTGAGCTTTGGCCGGTGGGTGCTGAGGGAGAAGTTCAATCACAGCCGCTCCCAACAGATCTGGCGCTTTCTTAAAACCTAGAGCTGGGCAGATAGTGCGTGCCTCAGCACCAGCCAGCGCATGCGCACCCGTGATGCTGCAAACCGGTCTATTTGGGGGCCTTAAATCTGTTCCTGGCTCCTGCGGGTGGGATCTTGCTCCTTCTACAACCAGCACCCACACTAGCCTTCTGTGGAAGGAAACCGGAAGCACAGCTGGAAGCCATCTTCACCTAAACACATACCAGTGGGGGCGGTGAGAGGGAGCGAGCCCCAGTGCTTGGTTCTGTTCCCCGCGTAGAGAGATGTCTAGAGAGATGTCAACATAGCTCATTTCAACTTGGGACAACATTTCTTCCTCCCCAAACACAGGAAGCTGTTTCCTATTTAAAGTCACTTGTTCGCAACTGACCCAGAAATCTGGTGAGTGGAAGTGATCAACAAAAAAGAAGGTTGAGAAATTATTCCCACGTGATGACAGCAGCAGGCCCCACCACAACAGTAAGGTGGCCTGCATCTCCGGGCCAGGGAAAGACTGTTCCACTGGAGATTGGCCCATGGAGATGCATAGGAGCAAGGCTCAAGTAGCAGACAGCAAAGCTGGGGGACTGTGGGTTTGTGTGGGTGCTAGTGTTCCCTGTGGGAACATGGCCAGCCCAGTCAGGACAGCATTTCTGGGCACAGAGTGCTGAGCCACATCAGGTTGTTCTGTCTTCATACTCTGTGGTGTCCTCTACACTTTGGTATCTAGCAAGTGACAGCTGGCCGCTCCCTGGAGGACATGGCATCTTGTATCCTGACCTCTGGTCTTGCTAGCAAGTGGCAGTCCTGTGGGCTTGGGCTAAGGACTACACTGAAAATCTGGAGGACAAGAACAGAGACCTCACACGGCGTAGAGGCCAGTCCTTTCCCTAGGAGAGTAGCCACAGGCTGAATCTGTCCCCTAGGTGAAGATGTCACATCTGGGAAAATGTTGTTTGTTTCGGAGGCTCTCATGGCTGGAGGCCAACTTGAGAGAAATGAGATTTCCACAGGGCATAGACCAATGAGGAAACACCTGGACATCCTCTCCTTAAATTCTGGTTTGTTGTTTCATTTTATTTTTTTGTGTGTTTGTCTGGTTGGTTGGTTTTTCAAGACAGGATTTCTCAGCGTAGCTTTGGCTGTCCTGGAACTCACTCTTAGACCAGGCTAGGCCTTGAATTTACAGAGATTCACCTGCCTCTGCCTCCCCCTCTCGAGTCCTGAGATTAAAGGCTGGGATTAAAGGTGCATACCACCTTTCCCTGGCCTGAATGAGTGACTAGTATGACTGCTTTACTCTCTGATCTTAAGGCAAGCTTTAGTTATTAAAGCACAAATAATAGACCACTCTAAGATTCAAACCACAACACTTTGCCAAATGTCTGGATTATTTTGCAGAGAGGAAACACAATGGCTACTGGGAGACAATCAGCCAGGAAGAGCACGGAGGTGGGAGCCTCTGAAACCTTCATAAATCCCACCTGCCGTGTGCCATTTCTCCTAGAGGCCATGTGACAGACGTGCCTTAGCACCAGGCCATGACTGTCATGGAGAAGTTGTAACCAGACCTGCCTCATTCCTCATTTCCTCTCCACGTTAATTTATTTAATTTTTTATTTTATGTGCATTGCTGCTTTGCCTGCAAGTATGTCTGTGTGAGGGTGTCAAGATCTTGGAGTTACAGACACTTGTGAGCTGTCGTGTGGGTGCTGGGAATTGAACCCAGGTCCTTTAGAAGAGCAGTCAGTGTTCTCAACCTTTGAGACACCGCTCCACTCCTCCCCTCTGCTGGAAGAACCTTATTATACTTTATTCTTCTTGATTATGTCATATTGAGACCCAAAGCCTCACGGGCAATGTTCTGTGACTGGAGAATCTGAGTATCAGCTTGTAACACTTGCATGAGTCTGCGAGCCAAGCCTCCACTGTGAGAAGTGCTTCAAGATACCCAAAGAACCTGAGCTACCTCTACAGGTAAATTGCACAGGCACACTTAGGAGGGGCACAGGGATGCCCTGGCCAGGCTTCGTTCTGCCTACTCTGTGGAGGGAAGAGGGCTTCTATGCCAGGCATGCAGCGAGGGTGTCTGATAACAGGCCCACCTGAGGCTTGGATCTCCAGTGAATGTCGACCCATTGCCGTTTGTTCAGAAGAGGCCAACACAATCTCTTACATTCACTGTAAATGAATGTGCTTGTCCAGCAGACAAAGAGCTGCTGTGCGCAAGTGATTCCTGCCTCTGAGAGAAGGGGTAGAGAATATAGTACAGCCCCACAGTGGAAATAATGGAAGAAGCTGATTTCACCCCATGTCCCCAAGTGCCCCCATCTCTGACTTCTGCAGCTGGGTGTTGACCTTGCCATCCTCCCTGGGGTAACACCTCTCTTTGTGTAGCGCCCCCCCTTCTTGCTTTCCCAGCTCCCTCTTGTTGGTATGGAACAGTCTCAGCTGGTGTAGTTCTCCTAGCTACCACAGTGCCATCACGTGGGTTCAGCCGCTCAGGGTGCTGTAACAAAAGTCACAAACTGGGCAGTATATAGACAAATAGATTTGCTTGTTTCTGAGCCAGAAGCTGGAAGTTCAAGGTCTTGCCTTGGCCTGCCTGGTGCTGGGGGAGGCTCTGCTTGGTTTGCAGAGAGTGTTTCCTTCTGTCCTCACTTGGCAATCACTCCTGTCCTTCCCTGCAGGGCACCAGTCCCATCCTAAGGGCTCTGAGGTGAAGGTCATGATCTAATCACTACCCAAGTCCCTGGCATCACCTGCATACCTGTATATATCACCAGGATACCTGCAACACCTGCTTGAGGAACAAACCTTTGGTAGGTGAATGTGGGGGGCAATTCGAGCACAAAGCTACAGCATAAGCTCATGTTATTATGACATCAGACAAAGAAGCAGTTTTTAAGGCTAGTGGGTCTTAGCACGCTTTCTCTTTCCTAAGGAGGCTGCCCTTCAGGCTCAGGCAATTGCCCATCTACCTCCTAAGGCTTCTAATTTCCATGCCAGACTTGGTGCTGAGCACCCGCTCCCAACACTCCCTTCTTCCACCTGAGTCACCAGTGTGGGATTTTGCTTCCTGAGGTCTTAGAAAGCCATCAGTGCATCCATCACACAGATTATCTATCAGTGCTGATGGACAAGGAGCAAGTTGAAAAGCCTAATTGCAGTCTGCCCCCTCCTGCATGCGAACACTGATCCATTGCTCTCCGGTTATTAGATGTGTAGTGTTCTTAGAACATTGGCGCCGTTGTCATTTGACAATGCCCGTGTCCACATTAGTTTTGTTCAAAACATTCAGTTTGGGTCGTCATCTTAATCTGACTCCTGATTCTGACTGGGGACAACCTATCCCCAGAACAAGTGACAGTTGGACTTGCTGCCTCCATCACCAAGCGCCCCCGGAGTCTCCCAGAGCAGATAGATGCACAAACACTACAGAAGGGCTCGGATTGTGGCCCTGCCCTGGCGTTCATGGTGGGCAATGCCATCTGTTGGAGCTTGTTGGGCGTCCTTTAGTGCTAGCTCTGCTGTTCTAGTACATCAGGGTTGGGTATCAGTCTGAGCAGTGTGGGGGAAGGGTGACCAGCTACTGCATCCTTGGCTTCCTCCCTCTGCTGAAGACAGGCACCTGGGTCCCTTGCCTGCTCATCTGCCTGTTTTACCTTCCTGGGGAAGGAGGCTGGAGGCCCACAAAGCATCCTTTTGGGCTTCTAATACAGCGAAGGTGTTTAGTGCCTTTTGTATCCAGTATTGTTTATCTAGTATCTCTGAGCGCCGCTAGAGATTCTGGGAACAAAAGGCTCAGGGCTGGGTGAGATGCCAAGTAAGCTGTAAGCAGAAAAAAAACAAAACAAAACAAAAAGCAAAGTCTGTGGACCAACCAAGGACTCAGTTTAGACTCCGCTCTGGGTCTTTAAAAGGCCCTCCTGGCTCAGGACATGTATAAGAATGTCAAACAAGCTGGGAGAGACGGTTTCTTTGGAAAGAGTGCTTGATGGGCAACACCCACATAAAACACTGGTCATGGCTCTGTGCCTAAAACCCCAATGGAGATGGATATGCCCCTAGAGCTTGCTGGCCCACCTAGCCAGCGAGCTTCCAGGTCAGTGAGAGACCTTATCTTAAGGGACTAAGATAGAAGATGACAGAGAAGATATCCTATGTTTTTCTCTGGCCTCTGTGGGAGTATGCAACTGTGCATTCACACCCCCACTCACACACATACACAGACACACACATATGCACACACAGTCACACGCACACACATACATAGATACACACATGCACACACACAGACACAGTCACACACACACGCAACATACACAGACACACACATGCACACACAACACAGACACACACACAGAGACACACACACAGACACACATGCACACACACAGACACACAGTCACACGCACACACACACGCACACACACACACACGAATAAACCATGCAAACACAACACAACCCCCAGCCATTCTTCAGTTTCTAAGAGTCTTACAGGAAGGCAAAGCCTGTGTCGGAGGGTTTGTGGATCTGAGAGTTACCTTAAGGTATCCTCATCTGTCTTGGCTGGCTAATTCCCGTGCATTGATCAATATCAAAGGCCTGGGCTTGCCTCCAGCCTGTGACTTGCCATGTATTCCAGGAGAACACTGTGGCTGCATTTCAGAGCGCGCCCACAGTAACCCGCAGCATCCATATTCACAGACAGCCCTGAGAGAAAAGATCCTCCTTAATCTCCTAAAATCATGATAAGGCAGTGGCAGCCTGGAGATTTTTTTTTTTTAAGCAGGAAATGGAAAACACAAGGAGCGGTGCATTCATTAGAATTCCTCGTGTCTCCTGACCCGCATAAATCTCAAAATCCCTTCAATGGTTTTGTAGTTTAGAATTCAAATTCGTGGATGCAAGCCAGCCAGCCAGCTAGTCAGCTGAATCCCCGTTCCCCATTCTTTTTGATATATCATCAAAAACGTCTTTCTTACAACTGGTATGGACCCCAGGTGCCCTGGGAGCATGCACGAAACCTAATTTGGCCCAGGGGAAGATTATATAGTCAGTGCAACCTAGGCATTCTGGA